>JBBPDH010000031.1:14776883-14788573 GCA_037974565.1 Clupeocharax schoutedeni
CCAAACTCTGTTAGGGGGTCACATTTTATGACTGATATATCATCAAGGACCCCCGAGCTCCCAAAGACTAGGGTGAAGTATTTTTTTCCTCTTAAAATAAAAATGCATGCCATAGAGGGTTAAAGGTGAGATTACAGCTGCCACTATTATTTAGTGTCATCCAGAATAATCACTTTACAAAGAACCTAAGGAGCAAAGTGTATATGAGTTGGTCCCTTCAGTACCACTCATTTAAGTTCCTTTTAAGAGTGTTTTTCCTCACTTCCTCATTTGGATCAAAAATACAGAACGATTCTTTTGAATGTTTTATGTGCCGTACACGTACAGAGTTAGTGTTTGGATATTTATAAGTCTCTGATTTCTTAACACTCTGGTTGCTTAGTAACTGCCAACTGCTTTTGCTTGAGTCAAATTTTCAGTTCTTCAGATGTGCAACAAAAATATAGTGGACAAAAATATTGGAAGGCCTGAACATTACACCAACCTGAACTTTAATGACATTGCATTCCAATACATAGACTTTGGTCTCTCTTTGCAGCTTCTTCCAATGTTCTTGGAAGATTTTTCTACCAAATTTTGGAGTTTCTGTTGAAATTTGTGACCATTCA
Source organism: Clupeocharax schoutedeni (assembly GCA_037974565.1). NCBI lineage: Eukaryota > Metazoa > Chordata > Actinopteri > Characiformes > Alestidae > Clupeocharax > Clupeocharax schoutedeni. The sequence continues at coordinate 14,777,492 of JBBPDH010000031.1, forward strand.
TTCTGTGGTGCGTTTAAGAAGGCCTAGTTCTCAATCTCCGCTCCAGTTCATCCCAAAGGTGTTGGATGGGGTTGAGGTCAAGGCCCTGTGTGGGCCAATCAAGTTCTTCCACACCAAACTCATCTAGCCATGTCTTTATGGAGATGTTTGTGCTGGAAGGCACGTCATGATGGAATATATATATATATATATATATATTACACCAACAGGGACCTTAATGACACTGCATTCAGATACATAGACTTTCACATGAAGTTGGTCTTCCTTTGCAGCTGCTATAATGGTTCTGCTGCCCAAGCTCTGGACTCTGATGGTAACTTGTTTTACACAAACTAGATAAAACATGAATGTGTTGTATTAGCAAGTAGCTTTGATTTTGTATTTGATTTAATTACATTACTGTTTAAGTTTAGAAATATTTTGAAACTGCAGCTGTGTTAAAGAAAATACTGCTGTAAAATGATCCGTATTTGTTTAAAATGTTTGCAAACCAAATGTTCTTGCACTTTTGTTCATATAGCAGTACTTTAATAATAATTTTTTAAAAGTATATATATATATATATAAATGCGCAGTTGGTGTAGTTAGTCTAAAGTATGTTCTTGTTAATGTATAATAGCTGCACTGCTGTCAGCAATAGACTGTGCAATGACACAGCACGTTTGAAAATTTAATTAAAAATAATAATAAGTCTGCGTATTCTGCCCTGCCCATCTTTTCATAAATGTGGGTCTCAGACAAGAGGAACGATGCGTCAACCACCAGACACTACAGCACAATACTGTTAAGTGCACTCAGTTATTAACTCTGGTGTACTATTTTGAAAGAGGCTACTATTTAGTATAAAAGCACACAGCTTAGTCACGACCCAACGAAACTCACGTGCAATTTCAGTCAACTAGCAACCTCCCATCGCGGCCAATAGGGGGCAGGCTTTACTCACATTTAACGCTGAAAACAGTTCACGACTCTGATGCACTGTGTGTACAAAATATTGGAACAAACCTGTTTTTCGAGTTTTGGGCTTGGCCCCATACTTCCAGTGAAGGACAGTCTTAATACTTCAGCACACAAACACGTTTTGCACAAGGCCATGGTTCCAACGTTGTGGACACAGTTTGTGGAAGAACCTTTTCTATTCTAGCATGATTGTGCCTCACTGAACAAAGCAAGCTCCATAAACACGTGATTGGACGAGTTCGGCGTGGAGGCACTTGACACAGAGCCCTGACCTCAACCCCATCCAGCACGTTTGGGATGAACTAGAACAGAGATTGTGATCCAGACCTTCTCGTCCAACATCTGTGCCTGACCTCAGAAATGCTCTACAGAATGAATGGAGCAAAAGGAACCTTGTGGAAAGCCTTCAAAGACGTGGAAGCTTTTACAGGCGGAAAATGAGACCAACTTTATATTAAAGCCCATGAATTTGAATGCAAAGTCTTTAAAGTCCCTGTTGGTGCAATGGTCAGGCATCTCAAGCCGTTTGTTCATATAGCATAGCTTGTTGAAAGCGCTTGTCATTAGCCACAAGGTATATTTAAGTCACTGTGATTATATATTTAATGTTTCTAGGTGCAAGTCAAAAACTGAAGCTGTTAGAAAAATGTAATGTTGTTGTGTTGAAGCCAGAATCCTGGAAACAGACGGTAGCCATTCTGCTGAGGAAACTGTTGCTAAAAGCATGCTTTTCTGGGTTTATATTGAACAGTTAAGTGAAAGGACATTACAAGACACTTGAAAATGAGGTAAAGGTGCTTTAACCAAATATAGCTTACCAAGAACCAAACGATTTACCAAGAAATGACCATAAATGTGGGCTGAAGCATCATGTTTTTACTTTACAAAGTCCTAATTTGCCATGGCCTAGTGAGTGTTTTCATACTACGGTTAAAATCCGCTGGACCAGAGGCTTCAGAAATTGCGGAAAACATTTTTGGTCCAAAAAAACATTCAGAAAACACATAAATGATAATAAAATACAACATTCAGAGGCGGTCTGTGGTGATTCCCATTGCATTCATTTCCAGCATCATCAGCTTCTCTCAAACCACTGAAGTGTACAACTGGGACATTCATATTGTTCATGCTGTGACTTTCAGCGGAGCTGTTTATCTGCCTCTGATGGGTGATAGAACTTTGTTGTGTCTACGAGACGTTCCGAAGATGACACACACTCTGTCTGCATTATACAGGGCTACATCAGTTAGCATTATGAGTAGTAAGTCAGTGATGCAGAGACCATGAATAATGCAGGAACTGGTCTTGGGTTCCAATGTGCTGCTGTTTTTGTGAATGCAGAGAAAGGTCAGATGAAACCCTTTTGGTCATTCCTGTCGTCACCTGAATGCTATCCGCCCACTGAACCCCCAGTGCTCTAGTGAGTCTCGGCTGATGAAGCCATTGAATAGGTGCCATCCGTTAACAGAGCAGTTTTAATCATGTAGCATTGTCATGTAAATGATAATTCACTCTCTTTAAAACCAGAACACGAGTGCTGCATCCGAAATCACATACAACTTCAGTAGGTACTACATTTGAATTAAAACGTACTGCTCTACCGTTAAAACAGTGTGTTCTATACAGTATGAATGAAAGCAGTATGAATGGAATTCGGACGCACTGCATCCGCTGTGTTGATGTTGTCACGTGTCGTGTGCACGTTATTGTTTACCTTTACAGAGGGCATTTACTCACAAGTGTAATTTAACCACAATGAACGTGTAATTTAATGTTTTCTTTAAGGTTCTTACACTTGAAAAGAGCTGCATCTATGTTTTCCTCCATTTTTCGAATATGACTCCGCCTCTCCCGCTGCCTTATGGGATAGTGCAGTGCCCATCGAATGTATACTACAGAATTCGGCCAGAAGCAGTAGTACGTCATCCGGGTACTTCTCGCCAACTGTTTTTCGAATACTACAAATTCAGACACACTACTCGCCTCGCATACTGTTTTTCACAATATATAGTAGGGAGGTATGCGATTTCGGACGCAGCGAAGTTGCTTAACAACACAGTGAATCGTTTGCATCATTTTGTCTCAGCAGTTCCACTTCATCATAATAAATATGCAAAAATCACAGGTAGCACTGATCACAGACTGCCATCAGCAACATGAATAGCTTGCCTTATACTGTACATCGTTAAACACATGCAACGTCCATCGAATACATCTGAATACAAAAAGCAAATGTAACCAAGACTGCGATGTTCACAGCCAATCTGAGCTTTTTAAAAGTCCTCGTTTGTGTGTAAGCCATGGTTGGTGTCAGACAGCAGTTGCCGGTTGTGCATCGTTGTAGCCGTTCACAACCAGACCTCGCAGCGATCGAGTTCGGAAGGAGCCCTCAGGGTGGATGGTGTCGGGCTTGTGCTCGCAGCGGAAGAACATGAGGAAGCCATTCCTGTAGTTCTTGTTCATCCAGCCGTAGAGTAGAGGGTTGGTGAAGGTCGAACACATGGCCACGATGTGAAACAATGTGTAAAGAAGCTTGTACTCTTTAAACTTGAGGACCAGGTCAAGGTCACTGGCCAGCTGAAACACGTGGAAGGGAAGCCAGCAGACGGCGAAGACCACGACCACAAGGGCCAGCATCTTGGTGGTCTTCTTGCGGCGGTTGATGTTGTCGTTGCGGTTGGACGGGCTCACGTGGTTCTTCAGCTTGACCCAGATGCACACGTAAGCATAGCTTATAATGCCCAATGGAAAGACATACTGCAGAAGAAGCATGGAAAGACTGTAGATGATGGCATCCCGGTTGGTACCATGGGGCCATTTTTCAGAGCACACAGCAATCCGCAAGTTTATGTAGGGGATCTCCTCGTAGCGGTACTCCCGGAAAATAGCCAAAGGTCCAGCCAGGATAGCCGCAGAGGCCCACGTCAGGCCTATGATGACAAAACTGGCACATCTGGTTAGGCGCTGGCCCAGGTGGAACACAATACATCTATAGCGTTCCAGAGCGATGACCGTGAGGGTGAGGACGGACACATGGACGCTTAGAGCTTGGGCGTAAGGCACCATGTGACACATAACCGCTCCGAACTTCCACTCATCCAGCAAGGTGTATGCCAGAGTGAAGGGCAAGCATATGGTGTCCACCATCAGATCAGCCAAAGCAAGGTTGGCGATGAAGTAATTGGTAACAGTGCGCATGTTTCTGTATAGGATGACCATATAAATGACTAATGCATTACCAACCAGACCCAGAACAATTATTAGTGAATAGGCCGTGATGAGGGTGATTTGGACGCTGAGGTGCTTGGTGATGTCGTCCCCAAAGACAGGCTTATGAAGATCCAGGCTGTCGTTGCCCAGGCTCTTGTTTTCTCCTCCTCCATGAGCAAGATCACTGGTGTTGTTCGCTGCATCTGAAGGGCCCATGACGTTCTGGGGATCTTCTCAGATCAGTCCAAGAACATTCGGCATCTACCTGTTCCACAGATTAAAATCACACTTATCTCAGGCTTATCAAGAAAACAACAGCAGTTTGTTTCAAACCACATTAATTATGTCACATCTTGGACTTGTCAATGGTAATTCACCATCTTTAGTCCTGGTTTAGTCTGTTTTGTTCAATTTACATTAGTTATTTTAGATCAATGGAAGGCAATGGAAGACATGTTAATGTTGATTATACATTTATATTGGGTGAGCTTGTTACCGAGGAAAGGTTTTGACTGACTGTTAAGAGTGAAGCACATTTTTGGCACAAGGGAAACCTCAAGCCTTCAAGCCCTACAAAATTCTTGGCCACTGGCAAACCAAACACTCAACTGTTGAGCTTTTAAACGACTGTATCCATTAATACCAGGATCAGACATTACAGTGGTGAACCGCACTAGGCATCAGGCATGGGACCTGTTTGAAAAACATGTAACCCAAAAAGGGCTTCGACCTTGTTTTAGGTCTTTCAGATGCCTCGTGGTCCAAATGCGACGGTTAGACAGAATAGAAGTGTTTTTGAGAAACGCAAATACGGTTTGAAAGGACACTGAAATATGCCTGTTAAAGATGCGGCAATGCAACATTAAAACTGCATCTAACTGTATCACAGCATATTACATCACGTGACATTTTTATCTCAGGGGTGATATTAAATTGAGGCTAGAGCAGTGGTTCAGAATGCTCATTTATAATAAATATTTATAGGGACTTATATTACGATCTCCGTGAGGAGTGGTGGGCCAGAGGGTAGGGCAAGGAGTTCTCAGACCTGGCGTTAATACCCCAACTTGGCTGGGGTATTAGATAGGGACCATTTAAGCTGTTGTTTCAGATTCACTTTAATGTGCAGTATAACGTTGAATGCTGCAGTGAACTGCACTGAAACTTATCAATGTATCACACATTTTCAGCCCTTTGAGAGCAGTATATTGTATTGAATTGTATTGAATAATGACTTTTACTTCACTTATGTAATTTTACTATTGAAAGCAGTATAATTTATTGTCAGCGAGAGTAATTGGCTTCCTCCTTCCTCTATTAGAAAACAAGCTTAAAGTTTTTTAATGTAATTTGAGTTTACATATCATTTGAGTTAATTTCCAGAAAATTGTTAAGAGGCTCAGAAGTGCTTCAGCCTTTGAGTCTTGTGTTATATTCTTTCTGGCCTACTTGATAGCTTTCGTTCAGTCTCTCACACATTCTCACACACTCACACATAATGACGAATGAATGCCAGGTTCCTAATCTCAGCATGGTTTGATTCTTGGATGAACTTTGAATAAGGTTTGTTTCCCAAGGCTAGATCTGAGTTCCCAATGTAGAAGAAACAATGAGATCTCTGCAGGCCTCCAGATGTAGCATGCATGCCTGGGAGAAATATGTTGCTTTTCTCCAGGAAAAAAGGGTAATTTCTCTGTAGTGGCGATAATAAATAGCTTTCTTAAGTGCATTGAAGAACAGTTTTCATAAAAATAAGCAGAGGCGACTGTTATAAATACCCTAGTAGAGCTTCGCCATCCCTCTCTTTCAAAAGGAAAAAAATGAAGCTGTGAGCTCCAAAATAGAGTTGAATTTCCCACACCATTACTTGCTGTTAACAAATGACCAGAACAGTGTTTCCCAACCCTGGTCCTGAAGGCACACTACTCTGCACATTTGAGGGTTTTCGCTGCTCCCAGCACATCTAATATAACTCATCAGCTCATTAACAAGCTCTTTTTGACTTCTAATTAGTGTCTTGAACCAAAAAAGCACTAAAATTTGCAGAATGGTGTATACCCAGGACCAGGGATAAGGGAATTCTGGACTAGAAGCTGTTGTTTTGGATTTCTCTGAATCTAACAGCACTGCCGACAGGGGTTAATGAATAACAACATAAGAACTGGACAAGATAGGGCTGATTTACATCTAGCTCAAGCTGCAGATTTTCACCGTTTGTTTCTGATTTTGTAACACGACTTACTCCACGTACTGAAATACCTCATATATTTATGATCTATTATGTATCCTTTTCCTGCTCCGCCTTCCCAAAGTCCGCTGTCAATAATAGTGAGGACATGTAGGTCTGGTACAAGATATGCTGGAAGTCACAGTAAATGCTAATTTATATACACTGATGAATATAAACTACTTATTCATATTCACACTGGGAGTCTTATACTATATCCAGATTGTGAGCATGTTATTACATGTCATTGCTTCATTTGTGCAATTTGCCACAGCATAATGCCAATTTCTGTTTGCTCTCATTATGAGATTTGCTGTATTAAATAGGACCAAGCCGGCTGTGGTGATTTCCACAGTCCTTCAGTAATGTCTGGTCATGTTCAGTTCATGTTGTGGGTGAAATAAAGTGCAATTTATTCATTCATCCATTATCTGAACCATTGTCTTAAGCAAGGTCACAGGGAGCCTTTCCTAGCAGCAAAAGGGTAAAAGGGAGAGAAACACTCTCGATAGGTTGCCAGTCCATTCTAGTGCAGACACACAAAAGCATCCAAGTGCACACAGTCACACAGGGCAATTTAGAGTGGGCGTGTCCTGAGCCTGTGACTGAGCGCCTCGGTGGGGAATCAAACCCAGGACCTTCGTGCAACCCATAAAGAACAATTCTGCAGCGAAACACTGAGTGATTGTTCTTATAAGATGCTATATCTGTATCTTTACTGTAGTTTAATGTGGAGCTGCAGTGTGTGAGCAATCGACAGGTGTCATAAGCTATTGGTTGTTGAGAGATTGGCCTTCCTTTCCAATATTATCTCTGAAAATGACAGGTTTACAGATGGGACTAAGTGGAAAACGTCAATGCTGGGTCTGTCAGTGTATCCATCAATGTTCATCTATAAGAGTAAGAGTCAAGCGTGACCTCATAATTGGACTGAGAAACAAAATGTGCCTTCCTGGGTGCTTCTGTAAAACGGATCATTTTCTCCTTTAGTGCAAGTTCTAAGCTACGTCCTGAGTATAAAGCATTTATCTTCGGGTCACTTGCAGCTGGAATATTGAAAGATGTTACATGAAAAAAAAGTTAATGAGCTCCTTTACTTTCATTAGGGAGAGAGAGAAATCCATTAAAGTCCCATTTGCCAGCTACGTAAAGTAACGCCACGATAACACTATATTTCTCGGAAAGGTTCGGCTCATGACCTGAACTACCGACTATATTGCCATTTAAGCCGATTACCAGACTTGAAATATAATAATGCCCTGCTGCAGGGTCCACTGCCAGTGGGGGGAGCAGAATATTGGCAATAAGCAGCCTGATATTTGGTCTTTGGTCGTTACAGACTGCAAAATGTATCTATGGGACTTGGGTGGCCTTTTATAAACTAACAGATGAGACCAGCCCTTTCTCTTTGTTCGTTTTCTTTAGCAATTAAACGCATGCACATGAATTATTAGGCTGTCATTTATTTAATAGAGCCTTTGTAAAGCGACTGAGGCCTACTGAGTCACAGAAGTCTGTTTTGGTGTATGAGAAGCACTTTTACTTGGGAATTTGTCATTATGCAGCAGGTAATTTCGAAGCAATTATGTCTCGTACGAAAGCAGCTGAGGAGCACTTAGTTGGAAAGAAGGTCTTCGAACACCCTTGCAAATATTCTGCATATTGTGCAGAGCCTCTCTTTTCCGCAATAGACAGAAGATTACTGAAGATTGCTCCTTATTGCAGTAGCCAGCCGGCATAAAAAGGTGTTCTTTTGTAAACTCTCTGTAGACATGACTGCTTCTTTGTCAACTGAGGCTAGTATCAATGGAATAAATGACTTTTTTTTCCAAACGTCCCTTTGTACTGTACAGGTCAACGGTCCCTCTGAGGCGCAGCATGGTAAAGGAAGACACCATTTACTGAAAGGTCATCTCCTCCTGACAGACGGTCAAAAAAAGTAATTGAAAATAATCTAAAGCAATGAAGAGGCAAAGCAGCTCGCTTTAGAAGAGTCGAAGGGACGAAAAGGTAAATTTACGGCTCGTTTATTACCGGAAAATTGTGTTTCGGAAATGGTTTCATTTAGGAAACACTTTAGCACCGACGGAAACAGCAACATCGTTTGTAAGTCTTGCAGAGATAAGCATCAACTTGGAAAATTGCTTTGCATCCTGAGGGCGAAACTCGCTGGAACAATAAATCTTCTAGTGTGTGCATGTCAGTGTGTGCGTGCGTGTTTGTGTGTATGTCTGTGTGTATATGTGCGTGTGTGTGTGCATGCATGTGTGTGTGTGTGTATGTCTGTGTGTGTGCATGTCTGTATGTGTATGTGTGTGTGTGTGTCTGTGTGTTTGTGTATGTCTGTGTGTGTGTGTGCGTGTCTGTGTGTGTGTATGTCTGTGTATTTGTCTGTGTGCATATATATCTGTGTGTATGTCTGTGTGTGTGCGTGTCTGTGTGTGTGTGTGTGTATGTCTGTGTGTGTGTTTGTGTGTGTGGTTTTCTGCATGTGTATATGAATGGAGAGGCAATAAACAGTCAGAATGGAAACGAGAGCAGTGTCTAATGTGATTGGCTCCATCTCCTGAACGTGGTTCTGCATGTACCGTATTTGTAACACCTTGTTTTGCCGCTTGTCACACTGGAGCCCTTTTCTGGTGCCAAATTTCATCATCAGAGCTGGCTTCATAAAAAAAAGCACAACTGTAATTATTCTCACCCAAGGCTTAAATCAGGCACGGTTAAAGGTTTGCTGTCTTTCTGTCTGAACTTTACGTCTTATTGAAGGATATCTCCAGGTTCCTGCAGCCCGTGTGCCTCTGCCAGTTAATCCTTTCCTCTGGGTCACTACAGAGCTCTGACACCAGAGATGGTTACAGGTAGGAGGCACTTCAGTGCTGCAGCATTTCCATCTCACATCACTTATTACTGCCACTTATTACTGCCTGCCTCATCCCGCAGGCTACAACAACTATGAGGTTATCTCCCAAAGAACAGATCAGGAGCTGGAATGGCTCTCATCGGTAATAATTGCGTCCTGCAGCAAGCTTTAACCCTTTTTTTGATAGGAGTTTTGCAAAAACCCCTTTTTTTATCAAAGGAATTTTGCTAAATAAATACAAACTACAATAAATAACATAATTAATTAATTATAATAATACACTCAAATAGACTCTAAAATAATGAATAAATTCTTTACAAAGCACCTTTTTATCTAAAGATAAAGCCTGTTCCAAGCCATCGTAAACTCTCAGACGCTTCATTTTTGCTAACCAGGAAAAACTTGGACACGTTATGCATGAAGACATGTGAGCCAGTGAAAAAGGGTACACTTGTACTTTTAACAGCATGCATTTGTAGATAAAGGAAATGGTTTGAAATTTAAAGAAGGCAATGGGGTTTAAGAAGGTTAAATGACTCTCAGCAAACCCCCCCCCCCAAAAAAAAAAATTAAAAGAAATAATAATACATAAAATAAATAAATAAATAAAAGACTATGATTTAAGGCTGTAAGACAGATGGGACTGGACTCACGTTTCCTGCTGTTGTGCTGGTGGGAGCCCGTGCTGGGGTTTGTCCTCCTCTGCCTCCTGCATCCCTGCTGTTCAGCAGCCTGAGCTGCTGTGAACTGAACGCTCATCTAGCGCAGCAGCGGCAGCAGCAGGAGCTGCTCTACTGGAGGAGAGCGAGTCCCACACTGCCTCTGAGTGAGCTCTGATTAGCCAAAGGCGTTACGTTCCCCCTCCACTCTCAGCCTGACAGAGTTCCAGAATGAGAGATGGATGTTTTTGGAGTCACCTTCTCCAGAGTTTGCCTCCCGCTGTGTGCTGAGTGAAGGCAGACTGTACGCTTCACCTCCACGGTCTGCTCTAATAGTATCACCCTGTGACAGTGATTTCATTCATTAAGCTCCGCTGATATGGCCCAGCTCTCTTGGTGAGCACATGCTCTCTCATTGTGAGGCGTTGATGCATGTCAACATACTGGAGGTCTGCCAGTGGGCAAAGTGAGGAACCTGAGTTAAAGCTTAATTACAGATATTGGTGATGATGATGAACAGAATTCTCCTGATTATTAACAAAGGCACTGATCCAATGCCAGGTGTGCTGTAACCCTAAAGAGCACATATCTTGTTTTGTCATTGTTTACTCCCACTCCTCTTAAATGATAGGTTAAACCTGTTTCACGGCAGTTTTTTAAGGAAAACATACCAGTCAGAGCTCAAGATTAACGTTGTTAATGTTGGTATCAGAAACGAACAGGTGAAACCAGTGAAAGAATGACAAAACAAGATTCGGTGTGATTAGGGGGTGGTGGTGGCGTAGTGGGTAGGATACTTGCCTCTAGACCAAGACATGTGAGCCAGTGAAAAAGGGTACAAGCTTTTTTAAAAATATGCTTGTACTTTTAACAGCATGCATTTGTAGATAATGGAAATGGTTTGAAAGTTAAAGAAGGCAATGGGGTTTAAGAAGGTTAAATGACTCTCAGCATACCCCCCTCACCCCCACCCCCACCCCAAAAAAACAAAACAAAAAAAATACATTAAATAAATAAAAGACTATGATTTAAGGCTGTAAGACAGATGGGACTGGACTCACGTTTCCTGCTGTTGTGCTGGTGGGAGCCTCTAGACCAAGAGGTCATGGGTTCGAATCCTACCTTCAGCACCACCACTGGGTTCCTGAGCAAGACCCTTAACC
>JBBPDH010000031.1:14817262-14829384 GCA_037974565.1 Clupeocharax schoutedeni
CCGTGTGCTGTGGTGTGTTCACGTATGACAAATGGTCACTAAACACAAACTTAAATCCCTGGAGTCTTTTAGACACTACTAGAACACCTAGTCTATGGGTCATGGTCAGATGAAACAGAATATAGCTTTATAGGTAACAAACACTCTGCTATACAGAAAGGAACCTTATCCCTAGTGTTAAGTGTTGTGGTGGATCAGTAGCAGTAGTAGTGTGGTCTTTATTGATTATTATTAGGATTTGTCATGAAATTTAAAAAATGAATTGAAATGAAATGTAATTCCTGGATGTAAAAAGTTATTATTTTCTTTTTTCTTAGATTAAATTAGCAGCAATATAAGGTTAAGATTTGCCCCTGTTTCTTTTTAAGCGTGAGATGTGTTAGTGTTTAGTGTTTAAGCCATTCTTCTTGAGTCTTGTGTAATGCTCTATATGTCAGATATCACACCAGTTTAGCTTTGCCCATGACTTTAAACACTTCCGACAAGTTTCTCGACCAAAACAAATGAAGGACTTCACTACCATCAAGGTTTTTTCTTAAAAATTCATGAGAAAATGAGCTATACGTATGCAATAGGGAATGACTGGCTTTAATATATTGTTTTGAGTCGTGACTATGACGAGACTAGGGATTTACCATAGATCACAGTGAGAGAATAGAAATGAGTTAAATACGCAGCTTACGGCGCCTTTTGAGTTCACAGTGTATTGAAATGTATTTAAGTGTATATATCGCAAAGACAGGCGTGTTCGTCTTTGCCTTGTGCTATCGGTTACACTAAAGTGATCCAGCATGTGTCTTTAACTGCCGCTAACCGTCAGTTAACACTTCTAATTACTTCTGTATGCGTGGTTATTTACTGCGCTGAAAGCCGCTGTAAATGTACTCCAGGATACACATACATCGCATCTTTTTTATGGGCGTGGGGCAGAATGTGTAGTCATATGGACGAGATTGACATCTGGCACACGAGGCTTCCATAACTGTCCCACACAGAGATGAAAATCTGATTCCTAATAGAGGATTCTGAGTATGCTAAGCCCCATCTGAATCTGGGCTGAGGCATCACATGTTTCCCAAAGGCCTGTCATTTGCTTCATGCCTCAGTAGAGTGCAAATGTATCTATAGTCCTGGTTCTGGCACCAGACAGACTGTATTCATGGGACTAATGTTGTCTTAGAGTTCAATCACAAAATGGGTATCTGTATCCTGGACTCTGACTGTGTGTGTGTGTGTGTGTGTGTGTGTAGTTCTACAAGTTTGCCTCTTTTTACTGCAGCCTACATATCTGGATGATATACTATAAAGGAGATGTGACAGTTCACACGTTCACACTGGGAGCCTCTTATTGTTCACAGTAAATCGTCTCCAGCCACCAGACTGGGCCCAGCCGGAGCTCCTTCTTTCACAGCATGGGCCCTGTGTGGATGTAGATCATTCTAAAGCACATGGAACCACAGCGGTGCTGTGAGAGATGGCAGCATGCCTACTCTTTCTTTATCCTGGGCTTTATCCTGAATGTATAGTTCCACATGTCAAATAGAGACACATTCTAAGATACGCAATGAGCCATGGCTCGTATGGAGGGTGAGGCGTGCACACATGCGTTTCATTTATAATGCATACACAGTGTTTCCTTCAAGGTTACATCACCACGAGTTATGGAAAGATGTGGTGGGTTTCGCAGAAAAACGTCTTCTTCTTCATCTCAGACCAGAAAACCTGCTTTACAGAGTTAAGCCTGCGATGGCGATCAGAAAGAGCCGCATGTCAGTAAGGCCCTTGAGCTATTCGAGAAATCCTTCAGCAGTCTTTGGCTGTTGCCTGTTCTACTGTATCAGCAATCAGTCAGCATTCCCCTCAGGGCAGACCTCCGCCCACCCTAAAGTGAAAGGATCTCCACCCACCCCAGAGCTGAACCTCATTCTCCTCCGTCTTCCGTAGTTTGCAGTATCACTGTTTGTCTCCGTGCCTGTAACACGTGCAGGCTGTGTCTGAGTAATGTGGGCTGTGGTCATACAGCAGCGGGAGCCTGCTGGGAGAGTAAATAACTTTTGATGAAATTTCATAAATCGAGAGTGCATAGTCACAAACATCTCCTCGGCCGGCAAAAATGAACCATACCTGCGCCATTCCAGGGAGCGTATGATCCTAATGACACAATTTGTGAAGCAGTTATGAAAAACTGAGGTTATTACGCACCGATGAGCATTCTGCTCTGTTTGTGTTTACTCTGGGGAGCCATTGAATCAGAATCTTCGTGGATATTATTGTTTGTTATTGATAGATGGTGTCATTGGTGCGAATTTGTTTCGTTGTAGAATAGGAAACGTGAATTTTCATTACTCCTCTGTGCAAACTGGAAATCCTTACTGGACAGACACAGTCCTTTAAAGCTGGCACCGTGCCAACAAACGCACACCCTTGGAGAACCACTTCCTGCCCATGCTTCATAAAAATCAATTACAGAGCTCTTGACTGAGGAAAGGTCCCGGCTTCCACTGCGAGTGCTTTGGTGTTTGGACAATCGAAAGGAAGATGTGAATCCTGAAAGGTCAAGGTGATGGCAGCAGTCGGCTGGCCGGTGCTTTTCTCGGCAGGAGTTTTGCCCTCTCTCCGTCTCTCTGTTAGGGTTTGGAAATTGCCTGTTCCCAAAATAATGGAGGCAAGAGACTTTGTGGAGGATGTTTCCTCTGACTTGTTGGCCTCTGCATGGTGCTGTTTATTTGAACAACCACAAATGATTGAAAAGTCCTTGAGACAAAAGGAGACCCTTGGGTTCTAAATTGTCGCCGCTGTACAGCTACAGCTGAGCTGTCTGCAGTGAGGCACGTCTCTAGGCTTTGTAAAGGAAAGATGGCAGCGTGAGCCTGCGGAGAGCCAGGCTTCCTCACAGCTACGGCTTGCATTTTGTGTTTCAAGCTCACCATGGAGCTTACTTAATACTTGAAAAGGGTTTTAATAAAACAGGAATATTACAGTCATGGAAACTAGGATAAACATCTGGTTCTTTTAAAGTAAACTTTAATGTTTCTTTCTGATTTGGGACGAAACATCTCGTTCACTATAAGCAAAAGGAAAAAGCCCTTGTTTATGTATTTGTATGTGCAGTATTCACAGACGCTTCCAGTACGTTTCCGTATTAACTGTGTGAATATAAAGCTTGGGCTAGAGGTAAATCAGTCTCATTTTAGCTCTTTTCTTTATAACCACTTGGTTGTACTGTTAAGTCTCTTAGATCCAGAAGTCCAAAATAATCAGCTATTGGTCGTTTCATAGCAGCAAGTAAAAGGTTATGAATACCAAAGATAAAAACTTACTTTTGAAAGAGTGGGAGGTCAAAGCCATTCCAGTCACCCTGAGGAAGAAACTAGCCTTTTGCCCTTGGTGTAATTGTGGGTAATGTAAAAGGGTTCTGTTTCAGCAAGCTGCACATACCAACCATGTGGGTCCATTATATCTTGTTACTCATAGGCCACAATGATGTGTACAGGGATTCAGTGCATTCCAAAGAGAACACTAACCACCAGAATGTATTAGACCGTGCAGACCACCTCAACCTTCTGTGGCCCGTTGCATTCTTCGCTTCCATGGTCAGCGTAGAACAGTTCATGTTTTGTTTATCTCCACAGATATTTTGGTTGTTGTGGAGTCTCTTCTAAGCTAAGAAAGCATTTGCACCATAATCTTCATCTCCATCAGCACCACAGTCATCATGCTACCATATGATTATACTAACGCATCATTACGGCATGATTAAACTTTATACGAAAGTATGTCAGTCGAAACAGCAGAAAACCGTCTTTCTGTTACTATTGTTTTCAATCAGCTGGTGTTCGAGAATAAATCTGCAGAGCTCAGAATATCTGCAACGAGGAAAACTGCCAGCTGCCAAGAGGCCCAACTCAAACTATAAACAGGTCACGGACTTACTGTTGAATATTTACAAAATCCTATTGTGGTCTGCGGAGGCCGGATGCATCTGAAGCACTTGAATTGTGCGCATGAAACGCAGCACTTCAGGACTGAACTTCTGATTGGCATGTGTGCTGCTGGCCTTTCAGGAAGAGTGCCACGATAGGCCCTCTGCTTTCCTTAGCTCAGCACAAAGAGCAGCTGCTTGTGTATTTCCCTCACCTCCTATCTTTCACTGAGGCTGCTCATGAATTTCAGTTCAGAAATGTGTTAATGGCTCTGATCTCTTAGACGATTTGTCTGGTGAAATTATGCGAGTTCAACAGCGCTGCAATGTTACATGAAATAAAAGAATGTAACACAGCCACACGAATGAAGTGCCATTTGTAGCTGCTACAAAAACATGCTGTCCTTGGGGTGCTGGGGCCTAGTGGTTAGGATATTTGCCTCTGCACCAAGAGGTCATGGGTTCAAATCCTACCCTCAATAAACCACCACTGGGTTGCTGAGCAACCACAAGTTGCTGCAGGGAGACTGCCCCCTGTAGTTAAGTAATGGAAGTCACTTTGGATTAAAGCGTCAGCTAAATTCCATAAATGTATTTGTATGCTTCGTATTTATATTACAAATGCTCTTACTCTGCTTACAAGAGTGCCTCGCTGTTCACTCAGAGAACATAGCCTCAGCTGGTACAAATATATTACACTTCCAAAAATATACTGCCTGAGGCAAGAGTCAGTGTTGATACATACTGTATGTAGGATACACAGTGTTCATTAAAATGCTTTCCAAAGAAGTGAAGTGGATCTTGAGACGGTGAGGCACTCATCTTGAGTTGCTATTTTTCACTTCTACATTCAAAAGTAAGGGCTCTAATGAATTTATTATGTAATGTTCATGTTTTATTTTAAGAAGTGCTTTTTATCTCTAACTATTTCCAGTTGTGCCTCAGGACTCCGTGAGTCCTCTGTGACATTTTCATCAGCTTTATATCCTTAAAGTGCAATAATTGTCAAAGATGATTTGACATGTGTGCAGTGACCTCTTACCCTATTCCTCAAACCCATTTGAGAAACGCCTGCCAATTGAAGAAGCCTTAATGGGCTCCTGGAACATCAAGCAGCACCAGCAGGAAATAAATCCAAATCGCTCTTGATTTAAACCCAAAACTACATCTGTTAGTGTTCGCTCTGGTAATCCCATGGATTGCTATGGATTACCTAAAGGATTGATAGCAAATCTCCAGTAATGAATAACAGCGTCCAAACCTTTGTCATGACCAGTGATGGGTGCCAGTAACATGCAGAGTGCTGCTGAAGAGGCTGCTTTCAGAAGCCCGAAGTCCATAAAAGCAAATTCCCCTCTTATCAAAAATCTCTCCTCTCTTCCCTCAGGTCTGGTGGCTGGGTTTTCTATGACCCCACCTACCCTTGACAGTGCCAAAGACCAACTAGTGATTGACGCCAATGACACACTGACTATTACATGCAGGTAGGAATCACTTTATCACGCGATACGGCTCATCAGTGGCCATTTCCCAGTGTGTTAGAGCAGCGTGAGGAAATCCTTAATAAGAAAACACCAAGGGATCATGTCGATGAGTTAGATTATATAGCCTGAAAGTTCTTGACACGTACAAGGCATGTTATATTTGGATGTGAGCACTGGAGGCAGACTAAGTCCACTCTCAGAAAACCGTATGTCTTTGAACAAACGGGAAGAAAGAGGCATTCCATCACTCTGATCCTCCTTCAGCTGCCTTGGCAAAGAATCCAGCGGATAAATTGTTTTTCAGCGGTAGCAAACATGCGCCTTGGGAAGGAAAATATCTATTTTGGCCTCATCCCAGTGTGATTAATGAGCAGCATTATGTATTTTATACAGCCATGGCTCGAATTCAGAGCACCGTTGTTCTTCATATTCTTGTTAGGGAGGAAATCAATGTTTTTTCTTTGGCTTTTACCAAATGCAATCCAACAATCAGAGTCTGTGTCAGGGGAGCCTAAGATAAGGGTATTAAGCCATATAGTACATTATTACTCTGGAATTGAGTCATCTAAGAATGATTGCTTACTTTGTTATTAGTATTTATGCGCAGGGAGGAAATAGTTCGGGTAACAATGCATATTGTCCTTGGAAAGAGCGAAAGGAGCGGACATGAAATGCATTATACTGTAGAATTATGGAGTAAGTGTGAACACTGGACAGAATTTCAACGAGTGCTGCGCAACTAGAGGGGCCAGAATGTCAATAGGTCAGTAGGTCATTTTCATGCATGCTCAGAGTCTGAAGCAGACCCGTCTCAAGCGGCTTGCTCTGAATAAACTTGCACCGAACCGCCCGTGACCTTTTCTGCTCCCTTGACGCAGGGGACAGCTCATTCTGGACTGGGCCTGGCCTGAGCAGTCTCTCAGCAAAGTTGAACTTAACGAGCGAGAAGGGCAGCAATCAGCCATCCACGGCGACGGCCAGAGAGGGCTGTGGGTGCGAGAGTGCCAGGGAGAGCCTGGAAAGCCTTACTGCAAAACCCTAGTGCTGACCAGAAGCCACAGCGATGACACCGGCTACTACCGCTGCTTCTACCAGGACGTTAAAGCCATCCTGGATGGAACCACAGCTGTCAGCGTGTACGTCTTCGTACGAGGTAGGCGGTGCTGTTATTATGTCTTGTGGTGTCATTTCCTAAACCTCATCTGTAAGGCTCTACTTATTGGGTTTGGCCTGAAAGCGTTTAGGCACAAATCTTTTTTCTTTTTTCTTTTCCGAGGCAAAATGAGAACACACATTAAAAAAAGATTAGTCACATTAGAACACATTTAATGGTTCAGAGGCTGGTCGTCATGCCAAGCACATTTCTGATTCCAAATAGTTTCGCCGAATTAAACCTCTCACATTATTTCAGATGTAACCAAAAGCCCGTTTTCGGGCACGTGAGAAATGAATTGCTCCATCCTAGAACAAACAGCATCATCCGGGCTTGCAGATCTCTACGCCTGTTTTTATTTGTCTTACCCCCGAGAAAGTCAGTTTTCTTGCTCAGATATCCCCCCATCCTTCAGTTTCTCTTTTCTTTGGGAGTCAGACAAGGACGCAGAAGGCGTTCCATTCGAGTGCTGCCCTTATTCAAGCGATCAAAGCAGACTACATGGTAATACAGTTTCAAATTGTTTGTTTTGCCTCAGAGGTTGCTCTAAAAGGGTCCTAATATTGAATAGACCAAAAGATAAGAATGTAATAAAGCAAGCTGAAATGACCACAACACAGACAGTGCCATTCTTTGTTGTTGGCTTTTCAGAGGAATTAAATACTGTGTTCTTTATTTCTAGGTTGTTCTGCAATAAACGCTTGCTTGTATTTGATTTCGCCAGTTTTATAGAAAATTGCTATTCATATTTCGTTGGCACTTTCCTTCCTGAATGCAACATTTAAGCATGCAGTTACATTTTTGGAAGATTTTCTGACCAAACTGTAGTGAGCTTTCTCCACAACACAGCTCCGTTATTCAGTCAGAGAGTTGAAAAAAGACGACAGGCCCTACAGTATAAAATTTTACAGAGATCGAGTGGGTATTTATTTGAAAAACGGCAC
Organism: Clupeocharax schoutedeni; assembly: GCA_037974565.1. Lineage (NCBI taxonomy): Eukaryota > Metazoa > Chordata > Actinopteri > Characiformes > Alestidae > Clupeocharax > Clupeocharax schoutedeni. Next base: position 14,824,766 of record JBBPDH010000031.1, read on the forward strand.
GGCACCACGGACGCTTTTAAAGGCCCGCTGCAAAAACATGTGGTGCTAATTTGACTGCGGTTCAGGCCGAGATATTTGTAACCAATTGATTTGTGACCACTAGCTCCAAACGCTACTCCAAATTCAGACGACACTGTCAGTGGCCTGTCTGGTTCTGCGCTCTTGCCTGCGGTCAGTGCTTTAAGAGCGTAGGTGAAAAGGGTCTGGGGCGAGCTGTATAAAGACGCCCCGCTGGCTTGTCTACTTGTGTGAAATGCTGGGTGATTTCTCCTGACAAGGTGCCGAAACTCTTTCCATAGATCTTACCAGGGGGCTGATTAGAAGCAGCTGAAATCGCAGCTATAAATTAGGAAGGAGCGCGAAGCCGCATGTGGCTTTGGTTAGCCTCCCGTACCTCCCCGCGCACACGCTTCATGCCTCGCACACACCGCCTCTATCCTTCATGCCATCGGGGCACATGCGAGTGCCCATGGTTACTCAGAGGAGCCCTTGAGAAGGCGTCTCCCCTCTTAAGCCCTAATTTATTGTGAAGTACCACTGCTCAACAGGTTCCTGTATTTTTCCTATTATGACTGTGGGCCACCAGCAGGTAGAAACATAAGCCTCCAGATCATTCCTTTCGCTTGGAACCTGAGAGATTGGAGTGACTGCTTCGAGAGATTAAAAAAAATAATGAAGCCTTTTAGAGAATTGCACACCTCTAGGTGAAATTTAAATAACAGCCCGGCCGACCGACGCCCCCCTGTTGAAACAATGGGTGGGGCAGTCTCTTCACCACATATGGCCTCTGTCTAACACATAACCGTGTTATTAAGAGGTTTAGACAACGGTGATCTAAAATGTTGACAGATCCGTAATAAGCCCATCTGCTTGATATGTAATGAAAAGATGAGTCACGGGTTCGACTTCTCCAGGAGTCGCTCTGTGTGTACAGCTGTGGGAAGATGAGATAGACGCTGATGGGGCTGATGAGTTTTAATGATTCTGAGAGCCCTGTTTTCATTTGCCTTTCTGCAAAATAGATGGATGTCAGTCTTAAATAATAATCATTAGTGATTACCGATTATTAATCATAGTTTTATATTATAAAAAAACATTTCACACTTGCGCCTGTGTTAGGAATAGATCTGAGGAGGTGGCAACATAAGTGTGCTCTGGACCAAAATAGGTCTGAAAATGAGCTTTGCAGCAGCAGATATTGAGTGTTAGCCCGCATTGTGCCCTTCCGTCACCAAAACGGGCGCGAATGGGAATAAATGCACTTGCGGCTTCATGAAAATAGATCCCTAATGTCTCGACGGTGATTCCAGCCTCACACCATTTCAGAGGAATCTAATATGGAACGTATTATTGAAGATCTCATTAAAATTTGCATTGCTCCATTACTATACGTTGCTCCATGAGAGCTGCGACTTCTCTTGTCGAGAGAAATGTGTTATTAGTGATGGAACAGTCAGTGTTGTAAGAGAATTCTTGTTTTATGTGGATAATGAAAATGCATGCTGCTGAATAATAATACTGCATTGTGCAAATTTCTGCATTGTTGTTTTTTTTTTTCTTAAATGAATTTTAAAATAAGTGAGGTCACAAACTGTGACTTTTGAACATTTGTATAAAGAATTGCATTTGTGAAAATGTAGAACTTTTTTCTTCTTCTTCTAATAGACAGCAATAACCCGTTCGTCAGGAAAAGTGACGACAGGCAGATCATCTTCGTAAGAGGCTTAGACGCACACATTGAAGTGCCCTGCCGGGTCTCTGACCCTGAGCTGAATGTCACTCTCTACACTGTAAGTATGGAAGCAAGCTGCACAGCTGACAGAGCTCAGGAGTAGACAGGTGTTTTAAACCAGAGCGCTGCCTGCATGTAGACTTTTACAGTCAGAAATGAAAGTGACAGTGATGTAGAGCTCACTTTATCTGAAAATGATAACAAAAGACTCTCATGTGCTACAGAGCAACTGCAGATAACTGACAGCCTTAGTGATTACAGCAGGAACGTAGCGCACGGGGGTGGGGGTGTGTTTCAAAACCCCCCAGTTTTGCTAAAATGCAGTTTTACACCTCCCCTCCCCCCTACACACGCACACACACACACACACACACACACTTTTGTCAGATTAAAACGTTTTAATTCGGGGGAGGGGGTGGAATCACGTTTCAGCAAAAGTGGGGGTGTTGCTTTGTCAGAATAAAAAGATGCTACATGGGTCAGATTGTATTTATAATTTGGCTTCCCCATCGCACACCACCCCCCACTTTTGGAAAGCTTGATACACCCCATGGTTATAGAAAATAACCAGTTGTTACTGGAGTGCTGTCAGAGTCGGGGGCACGAACCCACGACCCTGAACTTCCTCGGGGCACGGACAAGGCAACAGACCAGGAATCCATGCTAGACGTGGTTTTATTAAAGAAAAGAAAACAGAACATAAACAGGAACGTGAAACAGGAATCAGACTAGGCAGGAACAGGGAAAATGAGGCGATGGACACATGGCTAACGTGAACACAAACAGAACTATATATACAGAACATAATCAGTGAGCAAAACACAGACAGGTGATAACCAAGAACTGAACAGGACGTCAAAATAAAAGACCCAGAACTGAACTAAAAAACAGTGGCCCCTACTGGCCACTGACCGAGCCGTAACACATGCAGACATAAATCTGGCTGTTTATAATATGATTTGAATAGGAACACTTCTGAGCGCCCTATTGTTATCTATAAGGGAGGCGTATTTTATTGCGGTGATTGAGGATCCAGTTCAGATGAGAATGTCAGGGCAAATTTAGTTAGCTGCAATACACAATACACATATTAAAAGTGTACTCCTCCATGCATCTTCTTGGGGTTAAGGTCCCGCTGAAGCAGATGATGTATAAAGCTATTGGATTATTTCAGCGTTCTCCATCAAAGCATGCAGTTCGGAAGTTTGCGTCTGCATGCTATTCTCACCCTTCGCCTCCTGAGGACACGCAGTCAGATATGAAAAATTGAATGAAATTCTTGGCATCAAAACTCTTTCTCCTTGGGCAAAGTCTGTTCCCCATCATTCCACAGCCATCTGCCTGACCTTTTTTTTAGCCGGATCGCTAAACGCTCAAGTCCATACATTTACAACACTGTACTGTACAGCAATATTACCCATCTGTATTGCTGTACGATACTAAAATCCTAAGACAATGGAATTATAGAGACCCTTTTCCCTTTGTCCCTTTGTCTTTCATGTGTGTATTTAAAAAAGGTAGTTCACTGCAAAATCTCCTGCTCTAACTAAGACTTATAATCTTATTTCTAGCCTAAAAGTCTTCGTGTTCTTGTTTTGAGAGTAATATACTATATAAGAGCAGACTGTGTAAGGTTATTAAGATTGTTTAAGGTATTTTTTTTTTCATATTTCAAGAAATCTTATCAAGTGTACATATCTTACTGCACTGACAGATAGAACAAATATCTTAAAACAATCTTTATATACAATATAAGAGCAAAATAACCTCTTATATATTATATTATTCTCAAAGCAAGATCAAAAATAAGTAATAAGACATTGGATTGCAAGTCTTAGTCAGATCATGAGTTTTTGCAGTTGTAACAGAAGTTTTGGACAATATTTCCTTTCAATAGATGACAAGTGTTTATTTTCTCATCTTTGGGTTTGTAGTTACAGACAAATCCTATGCCTTTGGAAGGTAAAGACATCACATGGAGCACCAAGAGAGGGTGGTCTGTCCCCAGAGACATCATGAACCGCACACCCATGTTCTTTGGCTTCTACTGTTCCTTGACCTCAAACGGCAGAGAGTACACATCCAGCTACTTGGTGATGGAAACTGGTGAGACCCCATTTGCTCTTGAACAGGCTCCTCTTTATTGAGAGACAAGGGCTCATTCATTATGTTCATCCCACTAATTAAGAGGCCTTAGTTGTATAACATGACATCATATTTCATACCTGTTGAAATCGCAAAGAACATTTAGTAGATGTTCAGCTTTTAGGAGCTTGTAGGAGTCTTTGAGGGCTCTCACTTCTGCTGACCCCTCAAAAACATTCATGAGATTGTGTTGTCGAATGAGGTCAGCTCTTCTTCTCGTTTGATTAAAAGCGAAATGCATGCAAACTGTATGCCAAGATCAATTGCCTTATCAGATGGAGTGTAAAACGAAGTCTAATTGAGCGTAACGTGAAATATTGGCTCACTCCAAGCAAAAATATTGAATCAAACACAACAGCTAATGACTTTTTAAAGTCTAGCTCAGTATGAACTTGGACTCTAACAAGCAAATCACCAGGGACCAAAATGTTGTCTTAACGTTCTTTTATTCAGTTCGCTGTGATTACCAAACCGGCTTGACTTGTAGAGCGTCACCAGCAGACAGACCGTGTAATTAAACTCATCAGTCACTGTCAGCTCCCTGAAATTAGCCATAATTAGAATAGCTTCACAAATGTAGTTATTTGGATCTATGCCTTAGGACCATCTATTCACATGAACTACTACCAGTCAGAAGTTTGGACAAACTTCTCATTCCACGATTTCCTCTGTGTTTATTCTGGGCTACATTGTAGATTAACACTGAAAACATCACCTGCTGCTCTGATGCAGCTTTGCACAC
>JBBPDH010000031.1:14879161-14890505 GCA_037974565.1 Clupeocharax schoutedeni
ATTTATTTCATTTTGTAAAGCTGCTTTGTGACAATGACCATTGTTAAAAGCGTTATATAAATAAAATTGAATTGAATTTATATATTTATACATATCTCACTGAGTAGTATGGTTTTGTAACGTCTTCCGTTTTCCCTTCAAACTGTTAACAAATGTGCATCGGAAAAGAAATCGATAAATATTAGGTGCCGGTTAAGTCAGTTATTACTGACGTAGTGTGAAAACTGAAGTTTCTTAATCCATGCCCCGCCCCCCCCACACAGAAACTCTTATTTACAGTAAGAATGTGGGTAGTACATTGCGTTTTCAGACCACCCACCACACACACACTCCACAAAAATGAAGTACATTCCCTTTCTGTGGCTCAGATTTCAGGCCTGACTCATCGCAGTGAGGTTTGGACAGTAAAGTCCATCTCGGTGGACAGATGTTGCTGCATCTCGAGGCGTTGCTGAGTTCCCCTGTCTTGTTACTTTTTGTTTCTTCCTCTGTTATGGTCACACCATCAACAAGCAGCACTCCAGTAGTCCACCTTCCTGACTCAGACGCCAGAAACGCAGCGCTGACGTCAGCAACTGTACCCTGATGCTGTCCTACTTTCATTTTGGTATACACTCTGCCTCCGCACAGCAGGAAACGGGGTAAACACTGTCAGGCTGGAAAGAGCAAGAGACGTTTCTTTGTCTGTGTTGTGCTGCAAAGCACAAGTGTTGGGGGAAGCAAATTTATCTTCTCTACACTCCAGGAATGCCGTGTCATCTAGTCATTAGCTATTTCGAGACACAAGAGCTTAAAAGCATTGTTAAAGAATTGAAAGCAATCCAGTATCTTCTCATGGGTTTTCCTTAGTTTCATCTTGCAATGAAACGTGTGAAATTGGGATATGACCTAAAAAGGCTTGTTGTGAATAAAACAGGTGAGCTTGTAGCTTGAGAAAGTGCCTAAAAAACGTTACGTGTTGCTTGTAAATTAAAACCATCCTCTATTTTAGATGCTGCTAAATAGTTGCCCTTTGCCTGAAATAGATTATGGACCTGGCCGGTCCGGTTAGTGCCAAGGGCCTCAAACCACAAGACAGTGCACTGCAGGAGCAGGCAGACTGGCATAAATTGCATGTTGTTTTTGTTGTTTTTGCATTTTGACTTGAAAGAGATTCAAATATGAGTTCAAAATGCTGTAAAGTTTGTCTTAGAAACCTGACAATAATGGGATGATTATTAAAGATGAGTGAACGTGTTTAAACATGAGGGTTTGAGAAGAAACTGGTAGAGAACTTTGATGTGAATGTGCATCACGTTCACAAACCTGTTCGTCAGACAAGGGTCTTTTTTAAGGAAGCGAAAGGGATCCTACACTTTATTGCACAAGTTGCTGCTTTAAGCTACAATTTTTTTTGTTTTGGAAATAAACTTGTGCAAAGAAATCAAACCCATTATTTCCATTCATCCTTTAAGCTAGTAGGATGCACTTAATCGTAAGCCTACACATGAAAGACAGTAAAAATACACGATCTGGTGCGTCCTCATGGCTACTGTGTGTCTGCTCAGCGTAACCCAGAAGTTGTAACCCTGAGGAAGCAACTCACGCGTCTTTAACGTAACCACTTCCATGGCAACGCGGCTATTGTTGTTGTGCGGACTGCCAAGACAGGTTGCACAACAAAACAAACTTCAGGCATGTCCATTGTTGTGGGAAACACAAATGACTGATAAAGCCTGATGGACAAAACTGCGATGCAATGACAGTTATATTGCTTGATACAGCAAATCCTGTTTTCCTTCTTCACAGCGTTTAGCATGTTTTAGGCCTCCCGAAGCCTGAAACAGGTCTAACACTGTAAACAAAGCGACAGGTCCCACGCTGTGACCCCATGCAGCCAAAGCCATGTAGTGTTTTTCAGCTGATGGAAATTTACCAGACCTCCAGTTTCTATACAGTGATTAACTTTTATGGTTTGCCTTTGCTCTCGCCGCACTGCACACTACATAGGCCTGTACAATAAAAACAAAGTATAAACTTTTATGAGCGCAGTGACAGGTATTCGTTAATTATCTTGTTATGCGTTAGAACTCATCAAAGGAGGAGAGCAAAGATCACATCGACAAACAATCACATCATGGAAAATTTGTCAAATTCCTCGACTGCTGGCTGAAGGACTGGTTCTCTCGTTTTCTCCTCGTGTTCTAAGCCGTGATTAATAACAACAACAAGAAGAAGAACAGTAATAATTAAACTTTTGCAACCTTCAACCTTTACCACACTGTAAAAACCGCAGCTATGTAAGTTAGAATCTAGGTAATACAGACTGCTTTAAAATTGGCCATTAAAATTGTAATAGTGAGTTAAAAGGACAAGAATCATGTTTTAAGCTTTGCTCTGAATTTTAGCTGAGATTTACATTTTTAGCATTTAGGTTACAATCATATTGTAGCTGTATTTATCAAGGGCACATTATTAGGCTAATAATGTTATTACTATTAACATTATTGTTGTTGTTCTTCTTCTTATTTTTTCATTTTCTTTTTCTTCTTCTCATTATTATAATTTGTTTTCTTCTTCTTATTATTCTTACTATTCGTTACTATTGTTCTCTTATTCTTATTCTTATCAATTTTGCTTTTCTCCTTCTTCTTCTTCTTCTTCTTATTATTATTTGTTTTCTTCTTATTATTATTATTATTTGTCTTCTTCTATCATTACTATTGTTTTATTATTATCAGTATTACTTTTCTCGTTATTCTTCTTCCTGTTATTATACATTTACTTTAAAGCAGACCGTGGAGGCTCTGGTCGTTATATGGTTGTGTGGTCTGTACATTATTATTATTGGTCTTTTTCTATCAGTACTATTTTCCCTATTATTCTTATTCTTATCAATCTTGCTCTTCTCGTTCTTCTTCTTGTTATTACACATTTACTTTGAAGCAGACCGTGGAGGCTGTGGTCGTTTCATGGTTGTGAGGTCTGTACAGGAGTGAAGATCGGTGGTGTGAAGGGCTGAAGTGAAGATAAGTGGTGTGAAGGAGGGTTGATGTGAAGCTCAGATCGCCCTTCGCTCCCCAGCTCATGACGTACGTGCGAATCCACGCGGGCAGGCCGCCAGACTGGGCGGCGCGTGACGTCTGTCCACACCCAGCAGCGCGCGCTCGTGCGTATAAAAGAGACCGCGGCAGAACCGCGGCAGAACGACAGACGCTCGGGAAGGAAGCGGTAGAATAAAAGGAAACGAACTTCAGGGTCCATCGACGAGGATTTGAAACCATCTCACACGGAACATTTGTATCGAACAAAACTCCTTTGTGTGATTGTGGACATAACTTTAAGAACTTTATGTACTTAGATTTGCTTCCTCGCGCGCTCCGCACTGCTATGGTCATTATGGAAGTTCCCAGTATCGACTGTGCCGCGCTCCGGTCGCTCCTGGACGGAGCCGAGCCGGGCTGCCTGGTGCTGGACTGCCGCTCCTTCTTTTCCTTCAGCTCCTCACATATCCACGGGTCCACCAACGTGCGCTTCAGCACCATCGTGAGGCGCCGCGCGCGCGGTGGCCTCGGGCTCGAGCACATCGTCCCAAACGAGGACACGAGGAGCGGACTTCTCTCCGGACGGTACCGGACCGTGGTCCTGCTGGACGAACGGAGCTCAGACATCGGCCAGGCCAAGAAGGACGGGACCCTGATGCTGGCCGTGACTGCCTTGTTGAGAAACCCATGTGGAGCCAAAGTGGTCTTCCTGAAAGGTAACTACAGGCCAAGCGGAACCTAACTCACGTTCAGAAACACACTAGAACACACTGTACTAGCAAAAACACTCGAGAAGAAATAAACAAAGTATCAAATCTGAAAACTACTAGCATATTTCGAATCTATCAACACATAGGAAGTTATTTTTACACTTTCTATTATTACTAAAAATATAAACTTACTCTGACTTAATTACCAAAATAAATAAATAGCAAACTATCAAATCTGAAAACTACTAGTTAATTCCGAATCTATCAATTTATAGAAAGTCATTTTAGGTATTTTTTTAAAAATAATATAAACTCTTAGACCTGTGATGCGAGGAAGCCAACAAAGGAAGAAATGGAATCCAATCGGGGAATATATATATAAATGACTAAAATAGTTAAATAAATCTCAAACATACTGTTCATTTAAAGAAGATAAATATATCCTGGTGTTATATACATAACCACAGTGACTATTTACTGCCCACCTCGGCCCACGTTATAGCCTCTTTGGTTATTTGTGGCTCTCTGGCCTTGTATGGTAGCTCCACTCCAGTGTTTACTTCAGCTGTCGCCCCTCTCAACTGTTCTCTCTCACCCTTTGTGTCACAAGAACTGTCATTTACATGTGGCGCTTGTAAATTGAGCTCTTTCTTTTTCGTCTCTCTCTATTTTTAGGTGGATTTGACACATTTGTCGCAGAACATCCTGAAATGTGTACCAAGCCAACCCCCCCACAAGGACTTAGTCTGCCTCTGAGTGGCAGCTGCCAACCTGATAGTGCCGATTCTGGGTGTAATACATGCGCAACCCCTCTGTATGATCAGGTAAGAGTGAAGTACATGTCTTATCAGGCAATCTGTTAGAAATGACTTCACCTATTTCAGTTTGTTTTTCGCTCTGAATCGTGATCACAGGACTAACTCTTCCCCCATATCTTATTTTTTCAGGGTGGCCCTGTGGAAATTCTACCCTTTCTCTACCTTGGCAGTGCCTACCATGCCTCTCGAAAAGACATGCTGGACATGTTGGGGATCACAGCCCTCATAAACGTTTCGGCCAACTGTCCAAACCATTTTGAGGACCATTATCTGTACAAGAGCATTCCGGTTGAAGATAACCACAAAGCTGACATCAGTTCCTGGTTCAATGAGGCCATTGAATTTATCGGTGAGAACCTTTCCTAACCGCTATTATTCGATTCTCCGATGTGAAACAAGGACAGATGTTACTATAGGAAAGGCTTTGGTGAGCAAACTGCCCCTCCCCCCTCCCTCAAGTGAGGCCTGAATTAAAATTTTCAAAAGTTCCCTCCAAATCGACCAGCTGGATGGACTAAGCTTGACAGCTACAATGGCTTACATCATCCTCTCTCATCTCATTTAAAGTGGTGCCCCTTTTCATGGAAAGCAGCAGGCCACAACCCGACCTGCTTTTTAGGGAGCAACTGGCTCTCTTTGCTTGCCTTGCTCCCTTTGTTCTGTCCGAACAAAAGGGGGGTTCTCTGGCTCTCTGCTGGCCTTCCTCCCCAGATCAATGCTCCCAGCAGGGGGGCGACCACCCCCCATTGTGTATTCAGGCCTGCCACTGAGAAAGTGTTGCCCCGTCACCCACCCCCACCCTCATTTAACTTCTTCCTGTTTCCCTAATGAGACACCTCCCTCCGCTAGCTGTACTGCAAAGTTTGCGATTTGCAACTGAAAGTGGAGGGAGGCGCCTGTGGCGGGGAATGTTGTTGCTATTAGCCATTTTCAGCTTTCTGAGGCCCTTTGAAAAAGCTCAATTCTTTAACAGAAAGCCAGTGACAGAAATGACAGAAGCTCCTGTGAACAGTGACAGTAAAGCTAGCGTTTGTGTTGTTGATGTAAACAAAGCAGCTTTGGTGAAACTGTGCAAAACCTTTTGTGTAGATTCCAACTGACATCCTTCTCTCTCTCTCTTATTTTTTTGTTCAGATTCGGTACGGAACAAAGGCGGACGCGTCTTTGTCCATTGCCAGGCTGGCATCTCACGGTCAGCCACCATTTGCCTGGCCTACCTGATGCGCACCAACCGAGTCAAGCTGGACGAAGCATTCGAGTTTGTCAAGCAGCGCCGCAGCATCATCTCCCCCAATTTCAGCTTCATGGGGCAGCTTCTGCAGTTCGAGTCCCAGGTCCTGGCCTCCTCCTCATGCTCTTCAGAGGCAGGGAGTCCCGCTCTCAGCAAAAGCAGTACTGTCTTCAACTTCCCAGTCTCCATCCCCGTCCACGCTGCTGCCAGCCCTATCTCCTTCCTGCACAGTCCTATCGCCCCCTCACCCACCTGCTGAAAGATCACGCCCCTTTCTACTCAGACCCATGGCCTTCTGGCTCAGGAGGACGTTTTTGATCACTCTAGTGGTCTTTCCCTTTCTTGACAATTAAAGTACATTTTGTTTCTCTGTTGCTGTATGACAGTATTTGCACACCTGTCGGGAGAGTAGGTGGCTGGCTCACAAGCGCTCCCCTAGACTGGCTGTGTTTTCGAACCGTCACTCACATTGACTGAGCTGAAGGGGCTGGGCATTCATTAGAGGGAGTGTATGATGTTTGCTGGAGTAATACGCATCGATGCTCCTGAATGTCCGTCTGTAGACGAGTCTAGACTTTGAGCGTCACAACTGATAATCACTTCCTGTTTTTATTTATTATCACAAGACGAAGCCGCAGGTCTTAACAATTTGCTCAGGAAAAAAAAAAACCTTTATTTGTTGACACCCTTTGTTGTTTATCGTTTATCAAACTGAAGTAGCCTGAGGGGACCACAAGTTACTTGGCTTGAAGGTGCTAATGTGAGTGAATGCCCCCCTCTTTGGTTTTCTTTTTCGTTCTTGAACAATGAATGTATTTATCATCTCTGGCTAGACTAGCTCTGCCTTAAGACAATGAAAGTTTAACGGATGGCACTCAAGAGCCATTCATGCCTTTCAGAACTTAATCCAACTCACCAAGACGTTTGTTTCTTTGTAAACAAGCACGAAATACCTCATGTGTCCGTAATGTTGGCAGCCCTGGAGGAGCCCTCCCTCGAGCACTAACGGGAGTCGCTCTCAGGGGACTGTTTTGATATGTGATATTTATTTCCTAAATTAATATATTTCATATGGTATATTTTTACATGTCCGTGATGATGTTTTGATACTGAAAAATAAACTCCTTTTTGTTACAACTGACCGAATTGTGCTCACATGTTTTGCGTTACAGAGTTACGTCACCAAGCATGAGCATTTAAATATGCGACATGTTCGTACTGATAGCATATACCTCCTTAAATCAACTCACAAACACTCATTTAAGTCAATAGTTGCATCCTAACAATGAGTCACAACCAGGATGGAAATATTACACATCACTAGTGAGAACAGTACAGTCAGCCTGTTGTTTACTTCATGTGTATGTGTAGGTCTGTCCGACCATTTGACTTTGTTTTGGAAACTTAAGCCTCTGTTTTTAAATGCAATATTTGAGTGAAAGCAGTCTTGGAAAAAGGCCTGCAAGTCAGGGTCCATTCTGTATCAAGTGTCAGAGTCAGAATGCTGATCTTATGTCATCAACTAAGGTGTCTAGAGCAGTGTGCTATGAAACTCAATATATGTGGGAAGGGACCATGAGCTCCATTAGATTAGTTGACATATAAATGTCATAATGGAGTTAATATAGTAAACTAAAATGATAAGAGTAGGAAATTACAAACATTGGATCAACAAACACAATACAATAATCATCAGAGCTAATATATTGGGTTAAACTATCATTGATACTTGCTGTTATTTTATTATATAATTATTATTTGGGAACAGCAAGACGCTGCTAAAGGAGAAACAATATAATCTGTTAACAGGCATTTCTAGTTTTATGCTCCTAACTTTTTAAACACATTATCTCACTTCATTCTGAATGTTCTCATGATTTCTTAACCATTGTGGAATCATCTACTACACCGTTAACCATTCTGGACAGCTCTATAATGTCTATTTTTTACAGTTTCCTACAAATCTGAGTGAAATCTAAATCTATAAAACTATAGAGTGGATAATAACAGAATCATTTCACGCATATAAACAGTGGTCGTAGACATTTCAAAAGAATATAAATATATATATCCTCCTGAGACCCGGCACATTTTTTATGTCCTTTATAATGAACATTTTGTTCACCTGTATCTGCCTTAAGTATCTGGAGATCCCCATCAAGCCTATAGTGTTCTGTAGAGGAGATCATGGGCTCCATTGATGGTCATGTGATGGTTTGCATGCTGGAACAAGGACTGCACTGGCGAGACATACATGAGGAGCAGCAAACGCAAGATGTTCCTCTGCAGAACCAAAAAGAAAACCAGGACTATCACAGCTAAACTATCCAGAGGAGGTTCTAGGACTTATAATTCACTGCTGAACTAAAATACCGTGAATTATAGGTTTCGTTGTCCTTGCAAGCAACAGAAGAGATACAGAATTTAATTGTTTTGATCAAACTGAATGTTTTTGGGTTAATATCACTTCTTTATTGTTCGAAATTCAGTTCTATTTTCACACAGAAATCGTCCGGTTGTCCTCTGCAGTGGACATGCTGTGAAATTAAAATAAAAATTATATTGGTGTTTTTTTTAGGCCCAAATAGATAAGAAGACAAATGTGAGACCGTTTTTTCTTTTTTCTTTGGAGGATATATATATATATATATATATATATGCGTGTGTGTGTGTGTGTGTGTGTGTGTGTGAAAATAATACATATGGCCAGAAAATGGATTTTGACCTTGTTCGTTTAAGTTCAGCGCTAAAATATCGGTGGGAAAAAAGAACATCCCTTTCATATTCAAACTGACTCGGCCATATGTAGCGGCACTCTGTCCTGCCTTTAACTGTGCATTGGAATTCCACATGGGCAATGTTGGTGGGGTTACGCAGTATAGAATCATTATCAATGTCCCCCATTGTCTGAGCCGCAGAGCCTCAGCTAGCTCCTCTGATCCTTGTCAGGCTGACCGGAGCGGTCTGGACGACTACTTGGCGAGACCCTTCTCTGAGTACAATAGGAGCAGCTGCAAGGCGTTTGGGAAAAGTGTGACAACTAAAGAGCGCTTAGTGTCAGGCAAAGAGGCGTTTTCTAAAGCCTGCCCTGGGTGACGTGAACGATGGCATAGAATAGTGCCTTCCAGGGTTCATATTTTCTCAGCTTGCAAATTAGCAAAAATAAAGGCCCAGTAGTGAGAGCCTCCAACTTTGGCACAATTTTTACACAAACAAAACCAGTCTGTTTACAACATTGCGCTCTTTTTCAATGTTATGTTACACATAAACATAAGAAGCAACCAAAAACATGGAGCATTAAAACCAACATGCTCAGATTATGATCAAATCAGACAGCAAGAGGGTGTCTAATCCATGTCGTTTAGTCATAAAGTGTGACAACTAAAGCATGCTTAGAGCACTTTACTAAAGCCTGCCCTGGGTGCCATGAACGACGGCACAGAAGAGTGCTTTCAAAGGTTCATATTTTCTTATCTAGCAAAAGAAAGCCCTTTAGAGTCTTTAGCTTTAGTACACAAAGGCTGTTCAGTAAAAAGTCTTTACCCAGCTGTTTACACCATTGCCGTCTTTGTTTTTATTGTGTTACATGTAAACTCATACAGCCACCAAAAACAAGGAGCATTAAAGCAAAAATGGTCAGATTATAATATAATCAGATAACAAGAGGGTGTCTAATCCATGTTGTTTCGTCACAAACGGTGTCGGTTCAATCTGGTTGATTTTGGTGGCATATGTTCTCTCCTGCCCCCCCCTTTTCACCCTGCCCTATTGTGTCTCCAAGATGGGATCACTGTTTGTTATTCTCCATTAGTCATGAGCAACAGAGGGAGGGGGCAATGGGAAAGAACCAAAACACTGCTTAACCACAACCTACTGGAGACTGCCAAACACCTCAGAACTTGACCATAGCCTTTTATATTTGTGCCTTGTTCGCACACATTGTGATTGTATCAATTTTATACATTTTTGTAGCACCTTCTTTGACTACTACATTGTTGCTGCTACTCTTAAAATTAGCAAGCAGTGGATCATTTTGGGTTGATTATATACAACTGTCATCAGTATAACCATAGAACAAAGCAACGGATAATTTGTCTTATTTGTCAAATAGTAATAATAAAGAGAAGGGGGCCGAGAACAGATCCTTGGGGCACACCATTAGTGATGGAGGAAGCAGATGATTTGTTACTCAGAGCCAAAGATTATATTCTGTCGGAAGGGTGAAAGGGAGATAAGACGGAAAGGAGTATTGTGTGATTTATAATAAGATGAAAATGTAAGAGCCACATGGAAATGGCTGATAAAGATTATTTTTAGTGAGGAAATCATTAAACGGTGTGCTCCCAACTTCCCAACAATGTGCAAGCAGCTGATACTATTATGACTTCATTTTTATGAGATGATGACAACATAGCATTACAACTTTAAACACCTATCAGTCAACTGCCTTCAGAAAAACAATGGCTGGACTAGTGCAATAGACACACCCATCTATGACAGGAAGAAGGGTAACAATAATCTTAAGCAACAAATCCTATATGAACATACACACACACACACACACACACACACACAAGCTCTGACACATTTTAAGTTAGGAATATGGGCAGGGTCTTTAAGAAGAATCTCTAAAAACAAGTTGTTTCAGAAGGGTCACACCCAACCCACCAGCCTTCCTTCCCTCCTCCTCAGAAGTGTGGCTTCAGCAGTCTCTCAGAATTACAGGGTTTGGCGTTTAGATAACGAGGGCGCTTTGGTGTCAAGTTAACACCATACCAGCCTTTGTTTTAGCACGAATGCAAGCCAGCCTGAGGGTCAGTGTGTATTGAATGGCCACTGTCCTATTTGGACGGTTGGTTTTAAGGTATTCACACCTCATCCTTATCTAAATCACGGCTTAATCTGCCTGGCTGTGGCATGACGAGGCAGCTTTGAGGGTAATGCTCTGATGTCATGGGAGATGAGAGCCTAGAGTAAGAGGATTACTACAGCCGCCCATCTTTTGGTCAGCTACTCTAACAGAAAAGGCCGGAAATTACCATAGAGAGGGCCAAATCTAGAAAATAGCTTACTCCTCCGAGACAAACTAGTGTAAGCACTCAGATCTAGGCCTTAATCTCATCATGATACAACTGCTTGGATGGTTTTCAATAAAGTAAGATATTTCCTGGTTTTATGTCAAACATTCTCATATATTTATTTATTTAATTAATTATATAACTGTCATCCTTTTTTCCCTTTTTGTTTGCTTCGGACCCAAATATGATTATTTTAATGCAACAAGTTTGGCCAGGCAAAATAATGAAAAACACATGGAGAGGCTGATCTCATTTCCAACTGATTGAATCACGATTGAAACATGCTTTGTATTGGCAGGAGTGGATTTGGGAACAGGGACACATTTAAAATATATTAAGGGAAACCAGTAATAAACAGTTATGTGCAAAAATGGGAACGGTGTCAACAGCTAGAACTCAAAGGCAGGACATTTACAGCATTTAGCTGACGCTCTTATCCAGAGCGACGTACATCAGTGCTTAAGAATTCCACAACTGTTTCTTA
>JBBPDH010000031.1:14890605-14903047 GCA_037974565.1 Clupeocharax schoutedeni
CACAGAGAAGAAAACCATAAGCCATAGAGAAGTGGGAAGTCAAGGGATTTAAAAAAAAAAAAAAAAAGTAGTAGGAAAGGGACATAGTTAGTTGCCAAAGTGCTCCTTGAAGAGGTGGGTCTTCAGGTGACGCTTGAAAACCATGAAGGACTCTGCCGATCCGACCAGACGAGGGAGTTCATTCCACCACTGGGGGAGCCAGGACTGAAAAGAGTCTTGACAAGCCAGACAAGACAGACTCTAAAAAATACAGATAATGACCTCGGAAGTCAACATGCCACCAACATCACCTTAAACTCTTTGAGCTAAAGTGACTGTTTGGCTTGTTTTCCCAGCCAAAAGACCAAAGACTTTGTTGTAACAGTATGCCTAGTCGTCTTGGGGAAAAGCCTTACGTTTCGGAAAGATCCCTTGCTTGGACATACACTTCCGCCAAGAAATAAATGGGCAAGGAACATCTACATTTTCTGGAGCTTCCTTAAACTTTCACACATCTCATTCACAAAAAATCTTTGAGGAACCAAAAGTGGTTCATCATTGGCATCCAGAGTGTTTTTTTCAGTTCCTGGCACTCTTCAGTTCCTCTTTTCTGGCAGGATAATTAAAACATGTCATCGTACGGTAAAAAAAAATTACAAGAAGACTTTATCTGCCCAGAGGGTCCAAACTCTAACCCCAGGACAGTTTATCTGTCCATGTTGTGGGTGTTACCACTGGGTATGTGGTCCTGTGTCACGTGTCGATGGTAGTATGTTAATTTTCCAATGGGTAACTGGGTGCTTTCCATTTTCACAGGGGAGGGTACAGGCGAGGATGGCATGCCTCATGATGACAAAGTAAATTCCCTCGCAAGTGGGATTCTAACTCCTTTCGGTCATCAATTTGAAATCGCTTAACGTCATACCCAACAGTCAAAAATACTACCTCATATAATATTCACAATAACAGGTGAAAGGGCTCGCCTTGTTTTGATGCTGTCTTGTGTGACTCCTTCTGTTACCTCGTGCCTCAGAGCAATAAGATATAGGCCTTGAAGAGAGTATGTGAGGCATGAGAGGCATGTATCCAAAGGCCTCTCAGAGTCGGTGTTATGAAACGAAAACATACGTAAGCACACGTCACGGTCACACATTCAAGTGCGGGATCATTTTGTTGTTTTTTATTTTCTGGTGGAGAATAAATGTTCTCCCCCTGGTTTGGTTGGTGACCTCAAATTTAAAACCTCTTTCAGAGACAGAGAGAGGGCAAAAGAGAGAGACTGGGACAGACAGAAAGGGCAGAAATAAGGAGACTGTGAATTCTGGTCTAAGTGCGCCCCCTGCTGTCTGTCTTAGGGACCATAAGCTTCCAGCCACACATATTTAGCAGAGAAATCATACGTGTGTATATTTATATGCTCTAACAAAGGTGAAGAACCGTTAAATACGTGAATATATGATGTGTAAAGTCATAGAAAAGATTTATGGGAAGGCGTGGTGGGACAAAAATGGACCTTTATACCAGAGAGCTGATAATGGGATTAATGTGTGGCTGAATTGCCCCGTATAAAAGTGGCATAGCAAAGTCTACAGAGTGGCACTGTGATGTCATTTTTGGCCTACAAGCCTAATAAATTGAAACATTCGCATATGTAGTTACTCTTTGATCCACAAGACGTCGAAAGGGTCCATATGTGCGCACACATTCAGACTCGAGCAGCTCAAACAGCGCCAAAAGTGCCCAACTTCTGCCGCAGGAGGGAGGCGACACCCTCGGGCTCTGGAGGAGGACCCAATTGGCCGGCTGTGCTGAGATAAGGGCAGTTGGGCACGAGTTTGGCTGCTTTTGGATTTCAAACTGAATTCAGGCGGGATTTCTCTGTTTACCCCCCTCAGAATGTGACCGCCAGGGGAAGGCAGAGGCAGAGGGAAGCCTGTAGTTACACTGAGAGACACTTTTCCGCTTGCTTGGAGGAGAAAGTGAAGTTGTATGGGGAATAACGAGTCCTCCTCGCTGGTTTCTCAGCAGCTCTCCACAGCTGGACCAGCTGCTTCCACCAGAAAAGGTGAGTGCAGCCTCCGCACCTGCAGCCTTTCAGGTCATAATAAAAGTTCAACAGACACCATATTAACAATTTACCCGTTTATGCATGTCTTTCCAAACCGAGGTGTGTATAAAGTTTCCTCTGTAATAAAATTATGTATTAATTCTAAAATAAAAATCCAAGAAATGGCACTGGACCTGGAACCTGTACCGAACCAGATGTGAGGCAGCAGGACAGATATTTACCCCTATAATAAATGTGCTGTTCTGAACGTGCACTGGAAATCCGACAGTACTTGGGTGTGTTACAAAGAGAACGTAGTTACACCAGTTTAACTGGAATTAGCTGATTGTGAAACGGCTGTACATGTAAATACATGAGTGTTGGATATTTTTTGTAATGTGATATTGTTAATAATTTCAACCTATTGATAGTTAATAATTTATGTTTTTATTATAATAACACGATATTACCAGTATAATATTGCAATGTGTATAATATTACATAATTATATTACACTATATACTTATGTTTTTGTTATTCTGCCCACACCTGGTGATTTTATTTTGTATGACATTACAATATGCAATAAATACAATATAGAAATATAAAAATGTAATGAAAAACTAATAACTGTGACACAATTTACATATGAAATGAATGAAATGGCTTATACAAAAAGGTTATAGCTATTCTTATTTAAAGAAAACTGAGAAAATGAACACATGTGCATTAAAACACACTGGGAATTCAGTATGTATACACAAGTTTTATTGGTCATATACAGATAACAATGTAGCATCATTTATATTTACAGCGATTTTATCCAAAGCAATTTCCATCCCCTAACTACAGGGGGCAGTCTCTCTGGAGCAACTAGGGGTTAAGGGTCTTGCTCAGGGACCCAGTGGTGGTGCTGAAGGTAGGATTTGAACCAATGACCACTTGGTCCAGAGGCAAGTATCCTACCCACATGAGTGTATATGACGTCTCTCCCTCACTCTCTCTTAGTGTTGTTGGTGACATTAACAACAGTATTTCATATTTCCACGGGAAGGCTAGCATGGCCAGACACTCCGTGGTATACCAGATGTTTCCAGAGTGAGACGGGAAGTGTTTGCTCCCGGGATGATCGAGCGGTCACTGCTGGCTACTGAGCTATGCCGAGTCGGTGGAGCTGTCCTTTCCCAGGACCTTTGTGTGCGCGGTGGGAGTGCTGGAATGGGAACAATTGTGTCGAGGGACTGGAATAGAATGGCATCCGACCCCTCAGCTTTATTTTATTGGGTTGAAATCATCAATTATGAGCATAAATTATGAGCAGATACACATGCTTTTTTCATATTAAGGTCAAAATAAAGCAACCACTAGTGTCAACAACATTGCTTTTGCTGTTCCCAGACTGGCAGAATGGATATCAGTAAAAGGTATTAAACCAGAAGGCAGCATCAACCAGAAGATGACATCTGTGTGACTGAGGACGGTGCTGTACTGGGCAGCTGATTTTTAGAGACCATGTATGAGACCAGGTTTATCAATATAGATAACCCTATTTTTTTTTTTTTTAAAGCACTTCACTAAAGATCGTCATTCACAAACTCTCAAGCTCATATTCACACCACATAGCAACATGGTCACGTGCGTGTGTGTGTGTGTGTGTGTGTGTGTGTGTGTGTGTGTGTGTGGTGTTTCAGATTTTCAGGCCTGATACTGATATCCATAGATACCAGAGCCAGCGCTAGATATTAATATTGCATACCATTTGTTGCTTGTTCCAGTGTGACCTTAAGATGCCATATATATATGGTCATCTGGATTTCATGAATATATTGGTTAAAAATGTCCTTTAGGTTTTTTATGTTGTTGTTTATGGCTGGAGCCCCTCATTTATTAAGTGATAGACCATAATAATGCTAAATCTATACTTAACTTTAATGACATGTTAACCAAATGCGTTGTCTTCCGTGGTCATCATGTTGAGCAGCTAAGCAGCAGGTGGAGGTGTGTAATATGTTCTCGTGCTACAGATTTTGAAATTTGGCCTGTTGGGTAGGATACTTGCCTCTGGGCTAGGAGGTCATGGGTTCGAATCCTACCTTCAGAATCACCACTGGGTTCTTGAGCAAGACCCTTAACCTGCAGTTGCTCCAGGGAGACTGCCCCCTGTAGGTAGGGAATGGAAGTTGCTTTGGATGAAAGCGTCTGATAAATGTAAATTACATTCCGGCTCTTTCTTTGCTTAAAATATACAGGCTGATAAACTGGCTTTCAGTTTTTGGGCCCAAAAGTAAGGGTGTAACATTACATTCATGTTTATGGGTCAGTTTGGTCCCCATTTGTTATCACAGTTCAACATGGAAAAAAATATAGTAAATTTTTTCCTTTTTTTTTTCAAAACTGTTGCCAAATCCACCCATTTGCACCATACAATGGGCAGTTGGCATATCAGCCAGTTCCTCGGTCGAGGGTGTAACAATGCATCAGAATATCACAGTTCATATAAGACAATGAATCATGGAGAGTGAGCATTCTTTTAAGTACAATATTTGCATTGTTAATGGTGTTAAACCCATTCCTATCAACAACCTAGTCCAGCACATTAATGCCATATACCCCCCCCATCTTCCAGCTCTTTTCTTATTAATAAATTGAGTCAGAACTGAATATAATCCTCATTGTTTGTCAGATTTCATTGCAAATATTGTGAGAATGCTGAAATGTTTTCATTGTTGAATATATTGTAAGCAGATCAAACTGTAACAGGCTGCTCGGTTGCTCATGCTAGATGTCTGGACATGCAGTGGTATTAATTCAAGCAAACCCAAATGAGCCTAAATACAAATAAAGTACTTAATGTCGGTTTCAAAGTTGACAGAAGGCATGACCCTAGTGTGCTAGTGTGTACTGGAATGTATAAAATTTTAATGATTCATATGGCAAATTGAGAAACATGTGATTGAGTCCGAGTATTATCAATATTCATGCTTAAATGTTTTATGCTTCAAGCCTAAGTATTACACTGACATCTGTGGGTTGATATCTTTGTATACAGTGGGTATAGAACAGCTCAACCTCTTCATATATTCACGGTTTGTTGCTTTGCAGCCTGAAACACAAACAGTATTTTTCTATTCAGGTGCTTATGAATAAAAGAACACTGAGATGGATAAAGGCCCACCCCTTCCAAAAAATACTTGTAACCTCAGTCAGGTGTCACTAATCACCTTCTCCATTGCACACCAAGCTAACTGGCTTTAAACTGTGGTCGGTTGTAATTATTTTGATTATTCCAGCATTCCAGTGCTTTGTAGTGCAACTGAAAGTAAACAGTGGGCACAAAAGATCTCCGGACTAAAGTTGTGGACAAGTCAGAAAATGGATACAAAACATTTGGCCAGCTTACTTAATCCCTTCAAGCACCGTAAAGTGGGAAGTGTTTGGTGCTGCTAGGACCCTCCATGGATCAGCCCCTTCCTCCAAACTGGAAAAGGAGGAAACCGGTCAAAGAAGCTATCAGGAGGCCAGTGAGGACTCTGAAACAGTTACAGGAATTTATAGCAATTAATGGTCATTGTATGCCTGTGACAATAATATCGCAAGTTCTCCAGAAGTGTGGCTTGTGTGGAGGTGGTGGCCTAGTGGGTAGGATACTTGCCTCTGGACAAAGAGGTCATAGGTTTGAATCCTATCTTCAGCACCACCACTGGGTTCCTGAGCAAGACCCTTAACTCCAAGCTGCTCCAGGGAGAGACTGCCCCCTGTAGGTAGGAAATGGAAGTCGCTTTGGATAAAAGCGTCTGATAAATGCCGTAAATGTAAATGTGTCAGAGGGTTGCAAGAGGAAAAATAATCCTAAAGAAAACCCACATTAAGTCTCGATTGAGCTTTACCCATTCATACTATTTTGTGGCCAAGAAGAAACAGGTATTATGGTCAGATGAGATGGAAATTGAACTGCTTGGCCTCAACACCAAACAGTACATCTCTCAGAAAGGCGATGCAGCTCTCCATCCAAAAACACCATGCTTACAGTAAAGAATGGCGGCGGCAGCACCCTGTTGTGGGATGTTTCTCTGCAGCAGGGACTGGGGCATTTGTCAGGATAGAAGGAAAATGGATGGAGCAAAATGTCATTAAATTCTTGAGGGAAAACCTGCTGTCCTCTGACAGAACCGTCAATGGGAAGACGGTTCACCTCCCAATAGGATAATGACGTAAAGCACACAGCAAAACTGACCACACAGTGGCTGAAGGAGAAAAAGATGAAGGCCTTGTCAGAGTCCAGACCCCTTTGAAACACAGTCTTGAAGATTGTAGTCCACCATGATCACCATCCAGTGTGACTGAGCAGTTCTGTAAAAAAGAGTGAG
Source organism: Clupeocharax schoutedeni (assembly GCA_037974565.1). Taxonomy (NCBI): domain Eukaryota; kingdom Metazoa; phylum Chordata; class Actinopteri; order Characiformes; family Alestidae; genus Clupeocharax; species Clupeocharax schoutedeni. Next base: position 14,896,999 of record JBBPDH010000031.1, read on the forward strand.
CAGATATTGCACAGTCTCGAAATGCAAAGTTGGTCGTTTTAATTATTTTTTCTAAACCATTGCCATCATATCTTTTGCTTTGAAGTCACAAGTTAGCCCCTCAGAGGTTTTAACATACCTGCTTATGCCCAGTGAAGGTGAGGATAGCATGACAGTCACTGCTTGTGTTAAGTGTAATAAATAAGGGGATGATGTTTGTTTCTGACAGGCGGTAAATGACGCTGTGTGGTAATCTCATTTAATTGATATGTCCATTTCTCGACACATTAATCACCGGGAAGGCATGAGGTTACATGCTTAAACATTTACAGGTGTCTGTATTATGGATGAGGCTGGCTCTGTTTGCTTGTGTGTGTTATCCTGTCTCAGGGAAGCGCCGGAGATTTGGCACTGCTTTCCTTACCCATCTGTTTGACACGCAGGATCTGTAACAGTCCCTGAATGATGGCCATGCCAGCATCGTTTGTAGCTCGGTGAATCTAAGGGTGATATGGCAAACCATATAACCCCACTGTTACATTACTTAATACGTCAAAGTCAGCACGAAGCCAAAACTGTTAGTTGAAGTTAATTCTGATTCTACGATAATACCTTAATGACAAAAATCTTATTTTTCCTTTGATTAAAGTATAGTGTGTGGCAATATTAAGCTCTAACATTATGTTTCATTTCCTTCTGGTTCCATCCACAGAGACCTCTGAGGTTGTTGTGTGAGAGGAAAGTGCACATTTACATTTCTGATACATTACACTTTAAAAATGGTCATGCTTTTGAATTTGTTACTTTTCTACATAGTTTTGCTACACCAGTCTATGAGAACTACACTATTACATAATACACAAGATTACAAAATATCTAGTAGTTACACAATATCTATGAAAAATTTACTTTCAATTTATCATTCTGGATCAAAAATTCTGCAACTCCTTTTTTTCCTTTTGTTTTGATGTCAAGTAGTAAAAAAGACAGTAGTCAAAGATCTCAAATCTACTTATTATAGTGAGTTATGATTGAGGAAAAAAGTGGATTATAACTGACACATCCTAGTGGTAACTGTGCTAGTGATTAAAAAGGCTATGAAAAGTAAGGAGTTGAATGAAGTTCTGGGATGGGCTAACTGCTTCAGGTTCTTCCCCAGCATTTCTCTTGGGTAGGGACTGGAACTTTGACTTGACCATTCCAAAACGTTTAAAGCTGAAAGCTCAAAAACAGAGAATAATTCTTCTTTAATGATGGTTTGATCTAATATTCATTGGTACAATGGTTAGATATATGGTTTGTCACTTTTTTGGGGCAGGTGTTAGCCTAGTGATCAGGATGTTGTGGGTTCAATTCCCAAGAGGCTGCACCTCTGAGGTACCTTGAGCAAGGGCCCGTGTCCACACTCTGTGTTCCTGGCTGCCCACTGCTTCACTTGGTGAATGGGTTTAATGCTGAGGAAGAATTTCGTGCTGTTCATGTATGACAGAGTGGTCACTTTCACTTAAGCCACACGTGGAATATTTTCTAATAAGCTGTACAGAACCAACTGGACCCAGTTCTGGATCGACCTGCTCGTCACCTGTGCTTAGAGTCATTGTTTTTCTGCACAACCCACTTTCTTAAAATTCGGTTTATGCACAGATGTCCTGACATGCAGGAAAATAACCCTATCCCAAGATACCTCCGCTGACATCTTTCCTAGGGTGAAGGTTCTTACATTTACATTTACTGCATTTATCCAAAGCGACTTCCAGCCATTACCTACAGGGGGCAATCTCCCTGGAACAACTTGGGGTGAAGGGTCTTGCTCAGGAACCTAGTGGTGGGCTGAAGGTAGGATTCAAACCTGTTACCTCTTGGTCCGGAGACAAGTACCCTACCCACTGAGCTACCTCCGCCCTTCTTATGCTGGAATAATTTCTTTCTCCAAGCACTAAACCCAAAAGTTTTGGTCTAACCCATCCACAGATGGTTTTGTTTAAAGCCAACAGGTTCTGTGTTCTTCTGATGGTGGCCTGTGAACATTAGCCAGGGCAAAAGAGGGCTATAAAACTAGAGACTATAAACAACCTTGCTCTTGGAGTGATCATTGTTGGTCGAGGGAAGGGTAACGCTGTCACGGGCGTCGCGGCGGTTGTCACGATGCCGTGCTTTACCCCAATGATCACACCAAGGCGGGCAGGCATCCATGAATGTGGTTTCTTCATTCATAAATAAAACGGAAAACAAACCTGGCTCAAGGGCCGATACTGAATAAACTGAAAAGCAGTAGTGACGCTAAATGAGATGCTAAACGGGATGAAAGAGTGATGGACCGACACAGAGGTCCATATAACTGGAACTTAAATACAGAACAGGACACAGACAGAAGCCAGTCACAAAAACCCAATCACCTAACTAAACACGAGACAGCTGAAAATGAGACACAAGACACGAACATCACCAAAATTCAAAATAAAAGCCCCCCAAAACTAAACCAAAACAGTGGCCCCTACCGGCCACTGGCCGAGACATGACAAACGGTGTGCCTTCAAATTCCTCCATTTGTCCATAAACTGTGGATTAGTAGACTTTTTTGTTGGTGTTCCAGCCTGACGAGTATCACTAACAAATCAATAATATATTTTTTATGCTAATCTGGGTGGATCGGCATCCATTTATACATGTATTTGATATAAGCTTTGGAAAAGAAATAGCATATTGGTGCATTCCTCATGATAACATACTGCCATATTACCCATACCCAGGCGAAGGCATGTCTGAGGGTCAGAGCTCTCTGTATACATGCTGCATGATCTATACAAAGCGGGTGCCGAAGTCCAGAAATAGCAGTCCGGGAACATCAGCAATAGCACTAGCAGGAAGTGATGCAGAAACAGATAGCGCTGTTCTCGGCCCAGAATGTCAATGTGTCTTTGGCCCAATGAAGTGCCAGAAGGAAGTGCCCTAGCGCGGAGGTCATGCACCCTTCTCTCATCCCACAGTAGACTTCCTTTAAAAAGAAGGGATTTCGCGTGCAAAAGAGTCACTGTTCTGATTTTCCGGTTCCAAGAAGGGACGGACGCTTGGGTGTGTTTTACTGTGCGCGCTTCATGGGCCCTACAGCGGGACGAAACTGACAATTTGGTCGAATACCTCAACACACCAAAGAGCATAGAGCCATAAAAAGCACACAACAATGCGGACATCTCTCCCTTCAGCTGTCTCTGCAACAGCAAGTGCGACAAGTCTGTTGGTACCGCTAGAGTTTAATGTGCACTACAGACCAAACGTATACCAGCCAATCATATCCGCCGGATCCTCCTCCGCAGCACATGTTCATTTACCTCTAGTTTAACCAAAAAAGTTCTTTCCAGAACATTACATTGGTTTGCCGTGATGTGCATATTTTTATGGGACTTTTCCAGTCTTAGTTAACAACCATTCCTTTTATATACCAGTATTTATATATATATTTATTTATTTATTAATTAATTACAAACATACCAGGATAGGTTCTTTTCTTCTGAACATCTGAAGGGTATAATTGTGTTGATCAGATCGACTCAATAGAAGAATCAGCAGAAGAAAGAAATGAATGAAGAATCGAATCATTTTAGGTTATTTTTGTCTTTTTCTGTGTGAACAGACACTTTACTCTAAGATTTGAGTTCGTTTTTACAGGTGATTTCGCTTCCAAACGTTTGACCTGTGGTGCAAATGCTCAAAAACCTTTTATGACTTACATAACGCACATACTCTTCTGGAGTAAACAGAGTTAGAGGCATATTGAAGTGCTCTCCACTGCGCTTGCTGCTTGTTATTAATAATGTAAAAGGATCCTCTGGGTTATTAGATACACTTTCGGGGAGGAAGTTCCCATATTTACAGCTTCTCAAAATAACCCCCTTAGCCGCCACTCAGTGTATCAGTGTCCCCTCCAGAGACGAGGGGGCCTAGGGAAACAGCGCCCTGCACATGGCCTGAAGTCACGGCTTGGGGTGGAAAGACAAAGGGAAGGAGGGGACAGATGGGCGGAAGTGGGCAGAAAGTCAAGGGCCTAGAGGTGACTGGACCCTCCATGAAAGCAGACGGTCAAGCTTAAATGGGTCCGCGGAGAAAAATAAAGGTTACATAATGCGCTATGATCTGCCACTGAGCTCACGGCTCATCCTCTTTCATCCTGGTTAGCTTTGTTGAGGAGAAAATGAGCAGCCAGGCAACAATAGGTGGAACTGCCGGAGTGTAATTGCTTGTCAGCCTCGTCCTGCACTAGAATTGGGTTTCTGTACATTAACAATGGGGATTAGCCAACCACATCTCACTTGAATTTAAGGCACCAGCAGCCGGAGCACCTGGACATCTTTGTGGCCTCATGCGAGGAGTCCGGTTCTGCGTGACTTGGAGCAGAAGTTCAGTCTAAAATAAGAAGAAAAAAAACAAAACAAAACAATAAGCCGTGTCTAAAAAGAGCCTTCCTCTGACTTTTTTGCCCTCATCTGAAAAAAAAGGCCTCCTTTACAATGCTGTTTGTGCTGTGGTGGAACTCGGGAGGAGGGAGCCAAAATAAGCAGATTTAATCATAAGAAAATAAGCGGCCTGCCTTGGGGTTTCCACTGCCGCACTGGAGCTCGCTTCTGATTGCAGCTGCTACAGTTTGTAGGGCGTGCGAGATGCACCCTGCAAAACACACTCATACTGTCACGGGCAACGCCTTTTATTTAAGCTGCAATAGTGTGTGACCTTCCTAGGAGGACTCACTGTAGTTTGCGTACTGCACTTACTGTGCTAGGAAACATTGTCTTTGTCTGCAAGTGACAATGAGAATCGTTTTAGACGATTTAAACAACAGCAGCTACATAAACAGCTTAGTAACAAGTGTCTGATTGGTTGTCAGCTCATTATTTTATTAATTTTACCCCATTGATTGCTATTAAGTGGCTCATTTTTTGTAAAGGCTTACTCAGATGGCCCTGCTGTGTGTTGGCAAACCTCACAAAATGTCTGTATTGGGGGGCAACATTAGTATCACCAAGTATTATACTGTTGACATCAGTGTAATCATAGCGGGAGTGATGAGGAGAGTGGGAGGACAACCCAGAGAGAACAAAGCGAATTATGCTCTACTGGACACAAATCCTATGACAGGGTCAGTGTTTACATGCCAACCTTTAGTGTGAAGCCAACATTTATGCTGGTGACCATTTTTCATACGTGAACACACCACAGCACACGGTGTGAACAGCATAAAATTCTTCCTCTGCATTTAACCCGTTCACCAAGTGAAGCAGGGGCAGCAGGAACACGGCCCCCGGGGAGCAGTGTGTGGGATGGTACCTTGCTCAGAGTACCTCAGCGGTGTCTTGGGAATCAAACCCGGACTTTCTGATCGCAGGGTGAATGCCTTAACCACTAGGCCCAATTGCAGCCTGTAAAGCAGCACTATATGCACTTTAATGGCCTGCTGTTATCAGGAGCTACCATCAAAATAACAATAAACAAATGAACAAATACGAATACATAAGGGGTTAGAATCACCCTCTACAAATGTGTTACACTGTCCACTGACGTTGTGTTAGAAGTGATTAGAAACAATGCAGTCTTTGGTTTTTCGAAGCGTCTGCTAGCCCTCACCCTCCCGGTGTTGGTGGTACTGTGTGATGGGAGGAGTCCTAGCTGCTGGGTAGAATAGGAGGTTACTAAATTTGGCAGAAAATCTGGAAGAAAAATTGGAATCACATTAACGACAAATTACCATAATGAAAATTAAGACACACAGTATGTGTGTGAGGGATTTTTTTTTCTTATTATAACAACTAATTATAATATTTAGTCTTAGCTAGTGAATTAGAGATGGCTAAATATGGCACAAAATCTGGAAAAAAAATGGCATCGCTTTACAGCAATTGCAGTTGACACATGCTGTACGTGTGTGAGGGAAATATGTTTTATTATTATAACAACTAATGATCATATATCATGTTGACTTATGTGTTGATTTGTGTTAGATTATAGGGCTGGGTGATTTGGCCTAAAATCAAAATCTCGATTAATTGAACATTTTAACTCGATTACGATTAATGAACGA
>JBBPDH010000031.1:14908164-14920047 GCA_037974565.1 Clupeocharax schoutedeni
TACTTGCCTCTGGACCAAGAGGTCATGAGTTCGAATCCTACCTTCAGCACCACCACTGGGTCCCTGAGCAAGACCCTCAAACCCAGGTTGCTCCAGGGTGAGACTGCCCCCTGTAGGTAGGGAATGGAAGTCGCCTTGGATAAAAGCGTCTGATAAATGCTGTAAATATAAATAAATACATGTAAAATCTCCTCCAACAGTATAAATCATAAAAAAATGAAAGATTGATTTATTGCCAATTGGAACCAAAAAGGTTGGTGGGTTGATAGTTATTAAAATATGTTTTTTTTGGCTATCAGTATCAGTTGATACACAAGTTAGAAAAGAAAAAAAGTAAATGGGTCTGGTAACAGCATCTGCTTGATACTGGTATCAGAAAAGCAGCTTAGCATTAGTTTAATGTTAGTATGAAACATAAGTATTTTAAATTTGAATAATATCTGACAAGCTGCATTTATGTTGTATATTGTGTGTGTGTGTGGGGGGGTGTTTGCAGAACTGAGTTCTACTTTGCACTGTTGTTGCGGTGTTATATTCCAGGTTGTTATTAGCACAGCAAGATGTGAAAGGTCCCACTGACCTTCTGTACCTTGTCTTGGCATTGTGAGACACGCTCAAAACCTGCTGTTATTATATGTTTCATGCAGTTAAATTGCTCCCATGGTTTAGGGAACAATGCATTGATTGGGAAAATGACTCAATTACAAGCAGCTACGGCTAGGAGAAGGAAAATGGTAGCGCAAAATGGTTAACCACAAGAAATCCAAAGAACTCCAGCAGACCTGTTCCTAACCACTGGCATAACAGGATTTTGGATTTTCACCCCATACCAGATACCATTTAGAGGTCACATTTTAAGAGCAGAGCAGTGATGCAGGGATCACGTTGCCTCAAAATGCTCTTAGGGCTATTTCCTGAATTGTGCTGTAAACTTTTAATGATGTGATGTGGCTAAAATAAGCCTTTTCATTAAAACGCAGATTCCTCGGTTGATATTTACCACTCGAACCGCCTGGCCACAACACTGTACTTTAGATTAATTATGGTTTAATGATGGCATATCTGCACATCTTTGTAAGCACCTTGGCTCAGCTTTCAAAGCACGCTGTTTTTCGAGTCACATGGGGACGTTCCTGACCTGAATGTTGCAAGCAACACTCATGACCAGTCTTACCTTACTGCCACCTCCTCAGAAATTCATTCATTTGCTCAATTTTATTTTGCCTGATAACTCGCTGGTGTATATGTATATGATTTTTATCACTTCTTTCGTTGCAATTGTCCTATTATTAGCCTATTTCCCACCCCGACTCATTTTTTCCCTTATTTTGCTGACATGGAGTTAGCATGCCACAGCCCTGCAGGTATTACTGGGCTTGCATGGCTATTCTGGGCGCATGCTTCTGAGGCACCAGCCCCAGCTTGGGAGAACATATTTTTTGTGTTTGTTCATGCAAAGAAGACAAGACTTGGACATCGATTTCAGACATCTGCTTTCTACTACAAACACGTCACTTATATGCATCTTTGTACCTTGCTGACAAGTATAGCAGTGATCAGCGTTTTTCACACTGATTTATGCAGCATGTTTCTAACGGTTTCTTCTGAAAAAGGTATGGACAGAAAGTTTGTCACCATTTATTTATTGCTGTAACAGCTTCTACTTTTCTTGGAAAACTTTACTGTAGATGTTGAAATATTGCATTTAGTCGCAAGAGCGTTAGTGAGGTCAGGTCCTGAGGATGAATGATTAGTACGAACTAGGGCTGGGAAAGTAAATGCATTATTATTGCGTTAACGCATTATTTACTTAATGCCGACAATTATTACAACAATGCCGACTGGGACTTTCTTTTTACCAGGTTGGGTTTGCGCATCTCGGCCGTATCTTGGGCCTTTTTGCAGAACGCACATATCGCCAGTCCGCCCCTGAACACCAGCGCTGAGCTTTTTAATATGGACAAAAGAAATGGGACATCTGACCCCTGCAAAAACCAGCTGACACACAGCACTCCCATTAATTTTGTACATATAAGACGCCTGACCATTCCACAAAATGTGACTTTAATAACACTGGCTCCGCCCACATGCTTTGCAGCTGCTATATTGGCTCCGCCCCCATGTTCTGGGAACTTATTTTTCAATAACAAGCTCGATAAAACGTGAACGCCCTGCAGTGGCAAATAGCTTTGGTTTCATATTAGATTTGATCACATTAATGTTTTTACAGAAATATCTGACTTTCAGCTGTGACTGTGTTAAAGAGAACACTGCGGTTAAAATCCCCTTATTTGTTTACAGTCTATTTTTACAGTGTTATTACACTTTTGTCATTAATAAAGATAAATCTCCACAAAGCAAACATATTTGTCTACTCCGATGTTGATAAGAGTATTAAAAACAGTTTATTTAGTACAGACTTAAAGGTGCGATTAATCGCGAGTTAACTATGGCAAATATGAGATTAATCACGATTAAATATTTAAATCTATTGACAGCCCTAATACAAACACATCCTAAAGGTGTTGGAAGGTTTTCTAGCAGGGAGATGTACTTCCACTGCGCTAAACCTTCACAGACATCCCTGCCTTAAACTTGTGTGCAGCTGCTCCAGAGTGTGGCATTCATTTGAAGATTATAGTGTGTATGTGTGTGTGTGTCGGTGTGTGTGTGTCTGTGTGTGTGTGTGTGTGTGCGCGCACAATTGAACACGTTGGTCAGCAATTGGTGCACCTTAAAGTAGCTGAATTTCAGGAGGTGCCTGGATACTTTTGGATATTTTAATGTTTTTCCATGTACAGTAACCCCTTAGTTTTACACGGATCTAACGCAGATTTTTCTGAGAACTGAACTGTATTCACTGAAAAGCTGTTAACCGCACTAAACAGAAGAAGAAGCTGCTGCAGCATGTAGCATGACTGCTCTGTGTCTTGTCCCCCCCCCCACAATTTTTAACAGTTATCTCAGTTTATTTAGTATTAGTAATTACTGTCTAAACATGTAGGCAGAGAGAGTTATTTTAACCTTTCTTTTGTGTACGAGTCTTTGCAAGCTGCTAAAGCTAACCGTGAATGCTAACGTTTTTTTTAAGCAATAAAGATTTCTGATTCGGATTATTTATCTACATTTGCATTTTATTTAAGGGTAATGCAATAAACTGAGTTTAACACGAAATTAAAGTATTCTGGGAGCGTATTTAGGGTTTACACTATAAAAATAGGCATTTTAATTTTTATCAAAACACAACAACGCGGTTTTTCACTATAAGCGGGTGCTCTTTGAACGTAACAGATTAATGTATTCCCCAGTGCTGAAGGGATATAAATGGTAAAACACAAAAGTTCCTTGAACATTTTCTTATTATGAGTGACGAGAAATAAAGGTGGACCATGAGCTGTTATTTCTTCAGACAATGGTGGACACAGGACCTACTATCCTGTTCTGATATCATATGTCCAGCCAGTCACACCCACGCGTATGTGTAAGTGCGTACCAGTGACGAATGTTTTATTTATCAGCAGAATTAAAATGCATTAAGATTAACGAATTGTTCCACGTCCGGCTCAATACGTGTTACCTTTCACACATAGGAGGAATGAGTTTGTTCTCTTTTTACGTGGCAGTATGCATTTCCTTATACTTAGGTAGCTGAGTATCCGTTCGTCCTGCCAGAGAATGCAAGCACAATAGCACAGCTGGGGGAAGTGAGGCCAGTGGTCCACATCTGTTAAAGACACAAACCCTATTCTGAGACCTGTTGGCAGGACCAGCCATGTTACTAACGTCAGAAAAGTAACCGCACCAGTGAGATCTCTTCTCCTTATTCTTTGGTCTCATCTTCATTTAGGGCAAATGGAAGATTTTTCTTCACTGTAACAGCCTAAGAAGCCAACTCTGTCATTACTTACATTTATACACTTGGCAGACCCTGTTATCCAAAATGCATTACAACTTAATCATTAGATGCAGGGGAACAAAGTATTAAGAGCCTCATCCAAGGACTCTTATTGGTGTAATGTTGTGTTTGCCCCAAGTGGTCTTAGTCTGTTGCAGAGAGAATGATTTTACACTATGAAATAGCAACTGCTGTTTACATTTATGGCATTTATTAGACGCTTTTATCCAAAGTGACTTCCATTCTCTAACTACAGGGGGCAGTCTCTCCCTGGTGCAACTTGGGGTTAAGGGTCTTGCTCAGGAACCCAGTGGTGGTGCTGAAGGTAGGATTCCAACCCATGATCTTTTGACCCTGAGGCAAGTATCCTACCCACTGGGTGTGACGAGTGCACAACGTTTGCGAGACTGTACTGTCTACCAGCGGGTCTCTCACCTTCAACTACTCAGATCGCTTCCTAATACATGCATTCACAGCAAGTGGCTAAAATTGGTTCTAGTTAATATTTTGTAGCATTTAGTCTTTTGAACTAAAAAAATGCATTAACAAAACACAACTGCTGTTGTTTCTCTGCTGTTGTTGACATGTTACACCAATTGTTTCAGTCGACAACTTCCTTAGAGAGTTTTCCGTATCGCCCCTTAGAAAAGACGAGATCCCTTTCGCTCGCTCGGTCGACAGCTGATGCAAGTACGGCTTATAAAATCATATATCACTGAAGGAGAGAAAAAAAAAGTCGGGATGAAGTCATATTGCGTGGATTTCTTTTTCTAATTAGATTTAGAGAATAAATTCTACTTGAGGTATTTGCACATGTGTTTAATGAAAACGCCGGGTCCTCTTGGAGGGTGCTTATGACTCACTTTGTCATTAGATCTGTGAGTTGGGGTTTGGACAAAAGCTCCCTGCTGCTCAGACAACCACATGCAATCCTCCCAATCGGCCATCTGCTTAGCATTTCTGCAGCGCCTTGGAAACCGAACGGGAATTAGAAGAGTGCAAATCTAACACTTTGCAGTCCAAGGACCAGTCACTCCACCGCATGGCAACAATTTCGATATGATAGGCCAAGTTTCCTTGCACATTATGACAGCTTCATCCCTCAGAAAAGCATACTGCTTCATTAGAAATAGAATCGCTCTGTTCTATAGGAGCTTCAGCCAAATACCCGCTGCCCAGAAGCATTTGTCTTCGCAGGGAACGCTTGTGTGGACTGTATTAACAGGGATTCTGACCACTGCCCATCAAAGACATCTATGAATGTGCCCTTCACCCATTTTGTCCTAGAATGACTGAGGGAGCTGTTCCGTGTGTGCTCTGATGCTGAGTCACATTCGCTTCTTCCCTGACACGTATGACCATGCCCAGAGCGCCGGCCTGTCAGTGAAATCGGAGAGACGTCACCGCGTTGTAAGGAGAGCGGATACTGATGACAAAAATGCTTAAAGTGTGGGCCTTTTCAAGGACAACATGACTGATTTGCACTATCTGTATTATCGTGGGACTGTGAGATGAGTAGTGTGCTGGAGCATTAAAAAGGATTAAAACCGCTGAAGTTAATTTAACGCTGATGAGTCTACTGTGCATCTAATGAGAATGATGGCATGGTCTGCTGTGATCAGACCGTGGCGTCTAAAACCCCTGTGTTCTCTGATAACAGCTTAGGTTCTCATTTATCCTGTTATGCGAATATGATTTGAACCCCAAAACAAAGAGCTGGTGTTAATTTGTTTACACCATGCGCAGCGTTGCAGCCACAATCGCCGTCTCACGCTCGCTTCCTGTGTAAATCCCCCAGCCTCTGCCGTCCTTTCTTTCTGAGCCCTGACAAGGACGTCAAAGTAGTTCAGAAGTTGCTCTGCCCTAATGTCTCTGATGCGAGCCAGGAGTGCCACTGCTTCCTGCTGTGACGGCAGGCGAAGAATTGTTCTCAGTAAGCAAAAATCCTTTCAACCTGCAGCCGCCCTGTCAAGAGGCAGATTTGTCGGGACCACCCGCGAGGGCCTGCTTCTGCAACAGCGTCTTGGAATTTTGAAGCGATCCCTGGACTGGTGATCCATCATGTTGCACATAAATCGCTCCTTTTTACCCTCATATTGATTTAAGAGCCGATGATTTGAATGCACGTTGCTGATGGAGGGTTAATGAGTTATGCAGTGTGATGAAGGCATACAGAGGACACTTCCCGATGATTTGCAATGCTGATGGTTCCCACTCCAAGGCCAGCCTTTGGAAATCGAACAACACGTTTTGCGCCCTCCAGTTATTTTGTCCTTTCCTCATCTGTGCTGCTTTGCCCCCAGTGGAGACAGGTCATTTTTCTACCAATTACATCAGCTGGAATGGAACATGTTCAAAGCAACTGGACGTTCTCCCATGCATGTGAAATATGAAAAAGGGCATTTCTCTTGTAAGCGTCCAAGCACACACGCTGGGTGACATACTGGGCTTAATGTGAGTGTGTAGCCTCCCTCCAGGCGGTTTGGCGGAGGACTGGACAGACGTTGGCACGCGGCCGGCAATCACGGACCCAGCCCGTTTGGACAGGGCTCCTCAGAGACAGTTTCGGTTCAGAAGACAGGAAACAGCTTGCAAGGATCCCAGCGGTCAAGGCTGTGGAAGGATAGGGCTGAGGGCTGGGGGGGGGGATTTCCTCAAAAGGGCTTTTGTAATTCTCCCAAAAGAATGCAGAACCCTTTTTGCTTTGTGCTTAAAACTTCTTGTTCCCTCACACATGATGACTTGTCCTTGGCTGTGTGGTTTTAGGGCTTTCCTCTTGGAAGACTTGATAGATTAACAAGAGATTTGTCTTCATTCCTTACACCAGTCACACGAAGAAGCCCTGAACGCACCCTGAGATGGCCAGAGAACTGGGTGCACAGATCAGGCATTGGGCCAAAAAAACCTCTGCCTTGTTTTGTGGGCTCTCTGTGCCTTGAGCACTTGTGCACTGTGGTGGGAGCTGCGTTTTGAGAAAGAAAGGCTGATAATTGGGGTGTGTGACGAGTGGCACTGTGTGTGTGGGTGGTGTGGTTGTGTGTTGCTTTAAAGTTAAGCAGGAGTGAAAGGCGAAAGGAGGGGGCGGCAGTGTGCCAATGAGGGCGAGCTCCGTGGAGGGGAGCTCCACACACGCCCGCATGCTGGGCAGATAGGATGAGTGTGCTCGTTGCGATGGGGCACCAGAAAGCTCCGTCCAGACGAGGTTACAGGTTCTCCAGGAGCGTGGCGTCCAAGAGGGCTGCGTGACAATCCGCTTCTAGATGGAAGCGCAAGGAGGAGCTGCATCCGGAATCCACTTGCCACCGAGGGAAGCGAACCGCTCGCAGTAATGGGAAACACGGCGCCCAAACCTCTTCTAGGTAAGAGAAGGAGCTTCTTTTTTTGAGGGCATCAGGAGGGTTGGGGACGAGGCGCGTCGCGATCTTCTCGAAACTCTGTTGCTGATGATGACGACGACTGCGTGGGATGAATAGACGAGGAGAGCTCTCTCCAGCGTAGCATCGAGTTTAATGCAGAACAGTGGGCTCGACATCAGCCTGAAGAGCATCATGGACGAGCTTGATGTTGGTCTCATTGATGCTTCTCTTAATCTGAGGGTCTAAGGAGGATAGGATGGTTTGGGATCTGTTTTTTTCAGCTATAAATAGGAGCTTCCTTATGTGCAGTGTAGGCTGTCTGTACCCTTAGAAGAGGAACTCATGACCGTGGCAGCTCAGGTGGTCTTTCTGATGGTGAACTTACCTGCCAAGCAGTAATATAGGCAGATCAGATGGCAGAACTGGAAATAATATGGGGAAAATTTAGTTACATTTCTTAAATGATCACAAGAGAATATTTGTAACGTCACGCCCTCCTTTCTTGTTCGGCACCCCAGGGACAGACCGTTCTTCCAGCTTTGATATGGGTGGGCCACCCAAAGTTGGCTGTCAGAAGCATTTTCAGAAACGTCTCAATAGGGGGAGATCCTGAGATGGCCAGTTTTATGAAATGTGTTCGTTGTAGAGCAGGTGCACCTTTCCATTAAAAGTCAATGGTACTGCTGGAAGACACAATAAAGCTGTAGGTAGAGCTATCGATTTCTGTAGTGCTGTACAACACTTTAGTAAAAACAATTCTTTTACTGTAAGGTAAAGGTACTGTGATATTACTGTCCTTTTCATAAAGCCACTGAGACGTGCCACATTAGTGAGTCCATAGCATACAAATAGGCTGTTTTTTGGATATAACACTGATATACAGCACTGCAAAAGTATTCAAGTCATTAAATGTTTCTGCTAGGATTAACACTAACATTAGAATAAATGTTTTTTAAGGTTTTAGAGGAATGCTGGTTAGGAGGAGACAGGTTTGCGTCTAGATTGTGGCTTTAGCCTTTGGCTGGATTTGAGAAATTCTGCACTGATTGCGAACCAGGTATAAGATAGTAATATCACAGGGATTCCACGAGAAGTTACGCAATCATACAAAAAAATAACTATTTGCCGTGTTAGTGTTATTTGTATGTAAGCTAAACAGCTTCAAAACAGCCTTGAAAGCTGCTTCACGCCTCATATGAAATGTAGTCCGAGCTGAAACTCTTTTTATAACTTAATTGCGAACAGATTAAAGAACTGAATCGATGAAATGGTTTTCATTTACATTTACGGCATTTATCAGACGCTTTTATCCAAAGCGACTTCCATTCTCTAACTACAGGGACAGTCTCTCCCTGGAGCAACTTGGGGTTAAGGGTCTTGCTCAGGGACCCAGTGGTGGTGTGCTGGAGGTAGGATTCAAACCTGTGACCTCTTGGTCTGGAGGCAAGTATCCTACCCACTGAGCTCCTCCACCCGTTTTGTTATGCCACAGAAATAAGGCCTTTGAAATAAGTACTTTATGCAGCTTTGTTTTCACATACGGACTGGACACCACATCAAACACCCAGAGAAAATAATTCTGTGCATGTTCAGCTTCCACCATGTTCTTTTGTGTGACAGCTGTGTATGCGTGTCCATGTCTGTGCTGTCCATTCCTCTGTTTAATTTATTGTCAGGTTTGTGCTGATGACAATGTTTAAATTACCTTGGCGTGTATTTTTAGAGCAGCTATTGTCGCCCTCCAGAGTGTGTTGTTTTCTTTGGTCATTCATCCTCTTGTTTATAGAACACAGGACACGTTTCCATCATAAAGCCCGTCTTGAGAGAGTGACATCATCCGCAGTGTATTGTGTTTGGTGTATGAGTTACGTGTTACATCGTGGCTCAGCGACTCTAGGTTCTCTAAAGTGTTTCAGAAGGTCTCTGCGATCTGTTGCAGAGCTGTTACCTCACACATGTAGACATATTCAGTTACGTCTGTGATAATGAAGATTAAATCTCCAGAGTGCAATTCGTTCTCAATTCAGAATCGATTAAAAATGCAGAGCAAACACCAGTACTTCCAGTAACTCAGAGTGAACGAGAGAAACATAAACATTGAAATATAGATTGGACACTTAGACCTAAACCACAAATAAGGTTTGGTTTAAAGGGGAATACCAGCAGGAGTCATCGTAACTATGATTTTTATATTTGTAAAAGCACTACTTCTGTACATTTCTGGAAATATTTTGGAAAATTGGTGAAATGAAAAACAACAGTGCCAATATTTCACATGATTAACCATGTATGTATACAAAAATAGTCGTCTAAAGTTTGCATACAGAGTCTTTAAACCACATTCAGAGAGTTTGTGTGCAGAACTTTGCTGAATGTAATCTTTGTTTTAATGCCCCCGAACGGAACACGGCTATTGACTGCTATCCATTACCCTTGGTTGTGTGCTGTCCCCGCCCTCCAGTAATCAATTGTGCATGGAGCAATTGCATTTAATAGTCCCCGCTGATATTTGCATGATGAACATTTTTTCCCCACGAAACACAAAGCACTATTAAGCGACGTAGCATGTACGTGACTAGCAACATTGCACTGAAAACGATAAGCAGATGTGCATTAGCGAGGAAACACAATGGTCGCTTTGAAGATTTTGGTTTTGGAAAAGTCTTGTGATAGGCTCATGGATAATTGATGAGCAGTTATGGATAGAATGCTTTGACTTGCATTTGATATGGCTGGAACGAGAATGCATGGCTGAGTAACTGTGCAGGGACAGTTTCTGTACAACACAAAGCCTATTACTCACCCTGCGGGGAACCCAGAGGTGCTTTATGGACACGGTCTATTCATAAAATGGTATATCAGCTGGACATTTGATTTATTTTTTGTATATGTGGAGAGAATGCATGAACAGATTCATGCCGTGATGATTTTTCGCACTTTTCCTCGGGGTGTTTGAAGGATTAGACAGTTCTACAATGGCACGCTGTCTCTAAAAATAAACGAGACTCCATCACATGTGTGTTAGTCCTCAGAGGGGAGCTCACTGCACACATTAAAGTGCCGCCATGGTGAACTGTACTTGGCCAGATTACTCTCTCACTCTCCGGTGCCTCTGTCGTCACATTCCCTGAGTGTAAGCAATAGGCCTGGGTCACTCACTGTGGATAAGAACTACACGCAACCCTGGACTTCACCTTTGGGAAGAAGGCAAAGAACATACATGTAGTTCGGCCGCAAAGCTGCGTGTATCACCTTAATCATTCACTATAATAAAGATTCAGGATTCTTTATTTGTCACATGCATAGTCAACACACAGCGAAATGCATCAAAATAAACACCATTGATGTCTGTGGTCATCTAATGCCCTGTTACAAAGTTCCTTTTCCTCACGACACAGAAGGTCTTTGTCCCGCAACGTAGCAGGTTTCATATGAAGTAGTTTTTGGCCGCTTGCATTCATATGAAGTAGTTTGGCTGCTGTAGCAGAAACAGCTTTTGTCGTCACCTCCTCCCTGCACTATTGAGCAATCAGCTTTGTTTCAGTTTCGTCATTTGTGAACTTTCGTGGAAGCAAAACGGCCCAAACTGTCCAAGTTCTCCTGTGAGATGTTTTTTTTTTCCCCTCAAAACTCTGCAAGCCCTGCCAACTAGGGCATTCTGTCCAAACTGTCTTAAAATTATGATGAAAATCTCCCAAAAAAGCATGAAAGAATGGGGCACAGTCTCACACACTTCGGTTTAAACTAAATAATCTAGCTGTTTAGTTAAACAAGCACCGCACACATCTCTGTCATAAGTGAAAAGTACCTTTTTTCAGCATTTACAATGTAAACAGTCCTGAAAGCAGAGTGTGAACGTTACCGTAAGAGAGATTAATTGGGAGTAACAAAATGAGGGTCGAACAGCTGCGAAAAAGTTCAAACTCAGTTAATTTAGCACAATTCCAGACAAGAACCAGGCAAGCATTCCAACCGAAATACCTAAAATAATGATGTAAACGATATATTAACACATGAAAATAAATAGTAATAATGAGTTTTAAAATTTAATGTCTAAAAAGCTGAGGAGCTAATATTATCCTGAGAGCATGAAAATAATTAGGAAAGCGTAGTTGTTTGGTAACTAATATGATATTTTAATTGTGCCGTTGTTGGCAGATAATTGCTTAGAATATATTGACATTAGAGATGACCATTATTTTGAACCATTTGAAGAAGTTAATGTATTTCATAGCAGTAGAACCTTAAACGGGTACTGCGCTGAAGTAGCAGCATTGTGTCTATTTTACTGCACTGATTAAAGTAAACGTTACATAGCTCTGTAGTACTATTCCAGTTAGGGCTGGACGATTAATCGGAAAATAACCGAAATCGACATTCAGAACCTATAATCGATTGAATTTTTCCAGGTCGATTATTTTGATTACTTTCCCTTTAGAAATATAGATGGTAGATGGTGTGCGTGTTTCCTTCAATTATTTTAAAATCAAGTAATGAACCCTTGTCATATGTGAGCATATTTACTGTACAAAACTTGTCAGTGAACTACGAGGGCAAATAAATAAATAAATAAAATAATCGGTCATTAATCGTAATCGAGTTAAAATGTTCAATTAATCGAGATTTTGATTT
>JBBPDH010000031.1:14925086-14936156 GCA_037974565.1 Clupeocharax schoutedeni
CTGGAGGCACCGCGCAGAAACCTGGAACCAAACCTGTGTTCTTCTAACAGCTCACACAACAGCAGCTACTTTCTGGAAAAAAAATTATCTTGGTACTTTTTACTGCTTTCTTCTTTGTTTGCATTTATTCTAATGTCCTCTTGTGTTTTTGCTGGCAGAAACAAACCCCATGCTAATTCACTGTTTCACTTACTGTTTACATCCAATCATAAATGTCTTTAATAAATCATGATATTCATATTGTGACCTAAAACCATTTTAGTGTCAGTGGAGCAGCAGTGAATATTGCTCAGATGCTCATTCTCCTGATGCTCATTTCTTCATGAAGACACGCCCAGTGAAGTGAAAGTGAAGTGAAAGTGATCATTCGGTCATACGTGAACACACCACTGCACAGAGTGTGAACAGCATGAAACTCACCCTCTGCATTTAACCCATTCACCAAGTGAAGCAGGGGGCAGCCATGAACACGGCGCCCGGGGAGCAGGGTACCTCAGCTGTGCCTTGCGGTCTTGGAGATCGAACCTGGACTTTCTGATCACAGGGCGAATACCCTAACCACTAGGCTACCAACCTGTAACCACTAGGCTACCAGTGTTGCATGTTGAGCGTGAGAACCCGTCTCACCTGGGTTTAGATTGAGAGCGGTTGTTCGTGGCCGACAGTGTAATTGTATCGTTTTTTACTGCCCTTGATTTGGTCTGCTTTGATACAGCTATATTTGCTTTGGCTGGTGGGAGATCTGTCAGTGCTGTCATCACCGTAGATTTCAGTGCCGCCACTGGTATGCTATTGTTACAGGGGTAATGCCTTTTCCATGCCCTTGAGCACCAAGTTCATGGTGAAAGGCAAATGCTCTCCTTATGTTGTTCATTAGGGAGAAATTTGGAGAGTGTATTTATCTAGCAGGCATTAGCAGATGTGTGGGATGTCAGAGGGAGTGAAAGGACATTGTGGGAACATTATCCACCCCACCCCCCCACAAGCTCCCTGTCCCCCCAAACTGAAGAGGTTTAGCGGAAGAAGCTTTTTAGATACAGTGCAGTGTATTTTGGTTAAGAGTTTAGTTTGGAAAAGGCTCTCAAGAGGTCTGTGTCTAAATAATTGATGTCATAAGACTAGTATAAACTCCACAATGTTTTCTCTAAGGAGCGGCCATGGCTTCTTGTCAAATTCTCTTAAAAAACAAAACATCCAACTCCACAATTCCAGGCTTTTCACTCAGTTACTGCTGTTAACAGTATTATATATTACTCAGTTACTACGATTATGGAACTAATATGTGAGTTATGTCATTGTGAAATCGAGGAGTTGAAGTATGGGTTTGAGACAGGCCTTCCAGTGCTGCCTGAGTTTCATATTTAATGTCCTGATAATAATCTTGAGAACTATATTCACTATAAGCCCTTTCTCCTACACTGTTGTTGACCTGTCTCATTTCTTTTGCTCCAGCAGATGCGAGCCTGCAGCACCGCCCGGTGGCCAGCCGTCAGTACTACTCCCTGCAGCATGGTGCGGTGGCAGTGGAGCGCCGCACGTCTGCCCAGCAGCCTGCCAGCCTGGAGTCGCCGCGCTTCCATCCGCATGCCAAGGGCAAGAACATTCGACTGGATGCGCAGCTGCGGCGCGCCACGCGCAAGAACAGCTTCTGCAATGGCATCACCTTCAGTCAGCGGCCCGTGCGTCTCTATGAGAAGGTGCGCCTGCGTCTGTCTGGAGTTCACACCGGCTGGAGCGGGGCACTGCGGTTTGGCTTCACGAGTCTGGACCCTGGTGAGCTGGCCTCGGCCGACATCCCGAAGTACGCTTGTCCCGATCTGGTCACCCGTCCGGGGTACTGGGCCAAAGCCCTGCCCGAGAGGCTGGCGATCCGGGAAAATGTGCTGGCATTCTGGGCTGACCGGCACGGCCGTGTCTTCTACGCCATGAACGAGGGAGAGCCCATCCTCTTCCACTGCGGCCTGAGTGTGGGGTGTCCCCTCTGGGCCATCATTGACATTTATGGGATCACGCAGGAGGTCACCCTGCTTGGTGAGTTCTTGTAGCCAAATGCCGTAAATGAAGATACACAGTATAAGCTGTCATTTATTTTAAAATCTGTGTGTAGAATATACATGTGGATACGGACCTGGACATCAGGTTTATTTCTGAAAGGTGGAAACCAGCATAAGGAAACTATAGATTACAAAAAGGAGATCTGTGACTTCGAACTACAGTAGAACCTGCTAAGAAGCTACCAAGGATTCAGATAGTTCTAATAGTTGTTGTGATTAACCTTTCCCTTTACCAAGACTTAATAGTATGTCCCTATGGACAAGGCCATCTTTGACCCCACAATAGGACATTGTTCCCTTTATATAGTGCACAAGAAAATCTTCGTTTTGGTACTAAAGTCAGCAGTTCTGGTTCCTGATACTCTTCACTGTAAAAATCATAAGTTTTTTAATTGCTTCATTAAGTTCATTGTACTTTAAATAACACATTAACACTACATAAAATAAACATTTTGAAGTATAGTTTAGTATAGTTAAGTACACTCTAAACTGCGGAGACTTAAACTTAATACTTTTATGGTACTGAAACAATTTATTCCAGAAATTCAGTGCTGTTCATTACCAAATTCAGATTCCTCAGCAGTCAGTCTTATCAGCTCCTGCTTCTCCAGTAAACATTGCCATTTCAGAACCCAGACTGGCAGTGGGTTGATGTGTATGTTGCTAACATCAGCGGTTCGTTAAACAAAAGCACATATGAATAAAAACATAGCAGTGTCTTTTTATACCCTGTCTACACTGTCTTCAAAACTCCACTCTGCTACGTCTGTTGGGTATGAAGAATTACAATTAAGAACAAAGAGTACTCATGTCATTTTAAGCAATGAATACATCTTATATATAAACAGTGATTCAGGCATTACCGGTAGCTGGGTATCAGAACATATTGCCATATGAGCCCTAATTGTGCAGATCAAGGCTGTATTATGGGAACAGAGTACTTTGACAGCTTCTCAAAATGGTGTACCGTGCTCTTTTAGTATAGTCCGCTGATTTTAGTGTTTTCCATGCAGTTCGAGAAGGGCTGGTTAGTTGGTCTGGTGTGTTAGAGCAGGAGTACTTTAGGACCAGAGCTGAGAACCTCTGGTATCGACTCTTGTCAAATTCTTCAGCTCAGAGTAATTCCTTCGGTGGAAGTCCACTATCTTGTCTATTCCAGCCTCATGCAAGCAGTGGCAGCAATGCAAGACAATTAGGACACCAGCATGTTCAAGAGCTTATTTTCGTCCTGATAAGATAGTACCCTCTCGGCTGAGCCCCAGCTACTCCTGAAGGGCCCCTGATCACTGGAGGAGGGCAGAGCGCCAGGGGAACAGACGTCATGGTGACAGAGAGGCCATGGGTCGCTGTCACACCTTGACAGACTGACGGCTTTAGTGTGTGTGGCAACAAGGGAATCGTATCCTGTACACTGCTCCTTGGGTGACACACACACACACGGCATATGAGACGTATAGACAGTATATGAGGCCAAAAGACACCAAGAAACCAGATACAAACCAGTGACTCTCTCTCGTTCGCTCTCCCCACAGCTCCGTGACGTTGTTTATCTTCTGTCTGTTGGGAGCCCTGGCCATATTTGGTAAGGGCTGCTGCGTATCCCTGGAGAGTGAGTGGTCCTGCGCTGCTGAGACTGATATACTGGGGGGCCGCGAGTCTGTCAGTAGAGCAAAACCAGACGCATGCAGATGTTGTGTCTAGCTTGTCAGTCAAGGTGTGCGACTTGATTACCCTGTCAGACATCAAATGACTTCATTTGACTTAAATCAGTATCATATAAAGTAGTTAAAGATCAATTTACAGAAGAGAAAATACAGGAAAATGTTTCTAATGCATGAAGTAATGCCTTTTCTGCAGCTTATGATAAAAAAGCAGTAGATTTAGCATCAGCAGAAGCTAGGAGTATGGCTTAAAACTTCAGTTTTGTTCTTTTAGCTGCTGTATTGGTATTACAGTGGTTTCAGTATTTGGAGGGCGAAGAGCCCAATAGATTAGCCCCACTGCACTCCTTGGGACTGCATAGTTTTAAGGGCTCCCTACCCTAACACACCAGGTCTAACATATAAATGAATAAGCTGGACCAGGGAACGCAGAGCATGGCAGTCAGTACTCAGGACTAGCTTTAACCACTGCTCTTGATTTTGATCCCAGCCCTGGTCCTGGAGTGCCCCTGCTGTTGTGTTTTTTTCTCCTTTGGGAACTCATATGCAGGGTTATTGGAGCAGAATGACTCTGAAGCTTCTGAAGTCTTGTTGTAATGAGAGAATCACTGACTTTCTCGCCTTTCTTCTAGAGAGCACGTTTGCTGAGAGTGTGGGCACGAGTTGCCTGAGTGCAGCACGCCTGAGTGCCTACCTGCCCCAGAGCAACCACGACTCGGCCAACTACAGCAACAACCAGCTGGAGACCAACCAGGCGGCTGCCGCCAAGATGGCCACCCTTCAGCTTGGTGGCTACAACCAGCTCAGTCCCTGCTGCTCCTCCTCTTCTTCCCCCTCCTCAACGTCTGGCCCCTCTTCTTCGGCATCCTTCAGCACTCAGAGGTCCACCCGTGGCCCTCTGCCAGCCCTTGACACTGATCTTCACTTTCACCCGGTGCGGGGGGCCGACATAGTGCTGTCCAACGACCGAGCTGTTGCCTGCATCCATTTCCTGGACAGTAGCCGGACTTTGGTGTTCAGCGACCGGCCGATACATGTGGGTGAGACCATGTACGTGGAGGTGGGCCACCTGGGACTGCCCTACTTTGGGGCGCTCCTGTTCGGGATGACCTCTTGTGACCCAGGCACGCTCCATGCAGGGGAGCTGCCGGCTGATCCGGATGTGCTCCTAGACCGCAAAGAGTACTGGGTGGTGTACAGGGGCTTCCCTGTGCCTGGGCCGGGTGATGTGCTCAGTTTCACCCTGCTGGCCAATGGAGAGGTGCATCATGGGGTGAATGGAGTGGCCCGTGGACGCCTGCTGTGTGTCGACTCCTCACAAGTGCTGTGGACCTTCTTTGCTCTGCACGGTGCCGTCAACCGACTCAGGATATTAGGCAAGTGTCAGAAGAGTGACCTCTAGATCAACTTGAGCGGAGGTTCTTTACTCCACTTTCCAGTTTTTGAGTAAAATGTTGCTCCCACAAGAAAAGGAGAGAATTCTGGATCAGTACAGTGAATATTTTACTGTTTAGAAGACAAGAAAATCACATTAAATAACAAATACACTAAATATCTGAAGTGCTTCACAATATTTGCTTTATTGGGATCACATTTCTATACTTGGAACTTAGATCCTGCCCCAGAATGTAACAGCAGCTCAGAGATAAACAAAGCGGTAATATTAAATAAACAAATGAAAGAATGCAGAAGTCAAAGTGTTAAGGTGGCACGAGGGTAAACTTTCATATTTCAGAATCAGAATTGCGTTTATTGGCCAAGTGTGTGAGCGAACACATACAAGGAATTTGATTCCGGTAGATGGTGTCTCTCAAGTACAACACAATAAAACAATATACTGAGAAAATATAATATACAATAATAAATCTACAATATGAATACGTAATATAGATTTATATTTGTGTAAATATTTTTGTACACATATATTTGTACTATTTGTCACGGCTGTGGCGGTTGTTATGTCGGCGTGCTTTACCCCAACGATCACACGCAGGCAGGCATCCATAACTGTGGTTTATTATTCAAAAACAGAACAGAACAGAAACCTCGAGGGCCGATACATGACTCAACTGAAACTCAATAGTGACGCTAAATGTGATGCTACATGGGACGATGGACCGACGCAGAGGTCCACATGAACTGAACTTAAATACATGGACACACACTGACAGAAACCAATCAATAAACACAATCACTTGAACTAAAAACAAAACACCTGAAAATCGGGACACAAGACACAAACATCCACATAATTCAAAATAAAAGTCCCCAAAACAAAACCAAACCCAGTGACCCATACCGGCCACTGGCCGAGACATGACACTATTTATAAATATATGTATGATTATACATATGTACATATATATGTGTGTATAAATGAACAATGAACAATAAAATATAATAAACAATCTAAATCTTATGTACCGAAAATACAATATTATCGAAGTATATACCAGAGTGTATATGAAGTGCATTTCCAATGCTGCAGGTGTTTAGCAGTTCATTGGCATTAAATAAAGATAAGCCTATATCCTAGCAAAGATCACAGAAACGCAAAATTACAGCATACCAGCGGCCTCACCGTCGGCCTCACCAGCCGCCTCACCGTCGGCCTCCTCTCTTGTGGGGTGTAGGCATCATTGCTCAAGTTTTTCTCCCAGTTTAGTTTTTTTTTTTTGCCCCCAGAAATAACTGCTGGCACATCCTTCAGCCTGCCTTATTTTGGGATGCTACTCTGTAGAATTCCTTCAGAACAGGCTCCTGGTCTTTCTGAGTAGAGTAATGTGATTTATAGCAGTATGACAGCCTGTGAGCTTATGAAGGCTGATATATTGTTTGGTCAACAGTCCATACTGAGGTATGACAGTTAAACAACATGACATAAGTCCCATATGATATTCTTTGTTGCTGGATTTCAGAACGAGATGCTGTCGGCACAATTTGACACGTGACGCTGATGCGTAGCACGCTGTTTGGTTTTTGCTGCAGTCGGCAGAATAGCCTGTGTATGTTAGATATAGGCTGCACTGCACAGGACGTCTCTGCTCAGGAATTGCATATTATTTATAAGTTCAAAAAATGAAACTGTGGTTTCTTACATTGGAGAAGCAGCCTTTCTAATAGAGAGGCAGATGTCTGGAGGGAAGATAGTAAACTGAACCCCTCTCTCTGCCTTCCAGGAACTCTGCAGGCGAGCCCCTCCACTTCCCCCTCTGTGTCCCGAGGAACCACTTCTGATGACAGTGACTCTGACCTGGCTTTCAGTGTCAACAGATCCTCTTCTGCCTCTGAATCCTCTCTGGGTGAGTGTACTTGTCAGTATCAGCCGGTCAACATATAAATAGGGGCTTAAAGCTGTTAAAGCTGTTCACATTTCACCCTATAGGTCAAAATCTTTTTAAAATGATACAAGGGAGCCAGTTTCATTTGTCAATTTGCAGTTACATCTTCAAAGTATGAAATTCTTCAAACTATTAAACTGTTTAATTGCCATTTTATCCCCCGATTGCGATTTCGAGTTTGTTTGTCCTGATTCCAAAAACATTTACATTTATGGCATTCATCCAAAGCAAGTTCCATTTCCTACCTACAGGGGGCAGTCTCTCCCAGAAGCAACTTAGGGTTAAGGGCCTTGCTCAAGGACCCAGTGGTGCTTTTGCTAAAGTTAGGATCCAAAGCCATGACCTCTTGGTCCGGAGACATGTAACCTCCACCCACATTACTCAGTTCATCAGTGGGCCTGCCTAAGTTAAAGTCAGTGGGTGCATATCCTTAATCAGGGCGTGAGACACACACATCTGACTGTCTTCACACACTCACACGGCACACCTCCGATTTCTCATGCAGAGAAGCACTGCGGCCTCGCACCCCCCCCCCAAACACCCATCCCCCAACCATCTGAGCTCCGCCCAGTGAGCAGTGAGCAGTAGGTGAGATGCATCATTGGACACCAAACATCCGAGGTCAATCTCTCAGCTGTCCCTTTCTTAACCATTCAACAGACTTTAAAGGCCTGCAGATAATAAATATTCATATAAGCACAGTTCACACATATCAGCAATCTTAATCATTACTGCCCTAAAAAAACAAAGGTGCAGTACCTACGCCAGAGCTGAAAAATGGAAACTGAGAAACCATCAGTTCTCTGAAACGGGACAACTTTGAACCGGGATATTTTCTAACAAAGAAGAGAGACAGCGGCAGAGAAACTGAAGGAAGTGTTTTGAATGAGGACAAACACAGCTCTAAAGTGCTGCGCCCCACCTGAGCGGTTACAAGTCTCTTCTGTTCCTCTGAGCACGTTTAATAAAAGGATATGTCCTTAAAGATTGCAGAGTTTGATTGATTTCTGAGCGGTTTGATATCCTGGATGTAGACGAAATTATATATATGTGACCCAAAAGACATTTTGTGTGAAAATGTTTGAGCAGCAGTGTATAAGCATGCATCACCTTGATATTGCGATGTCCTTAAACCCAGAACAGGTACATTTTAGACATAAAACTTGAAGTTCTGTCTAGGCATGAAAATGAAGAATGTCTTCAATGAAGAAAATGAATATATTTTCATTTTTAAATGTCAGTGGAAACATTATAAAGGAGTATTTTCACTATATCACTGCTGCTCTAAGGGTGGGCCATAGGGCCAATAGGGTGTCTATATGGAAACAGGATAGGTATTTTTAGTACTTCAGGAAAACAACAAGCCAAAATTGCATAACAAGTATTGACAAGTATTTTATACTACTATCTGCTTTTATTGAATTGTTGCTACAGTTTTCATTTTTGTATCTAAACAATCTAGAAGAGTTTGTTCATGCAGATGCTGAATTTAAATAGTTACACACAGATTAAAGTGGCCTTTTAATGGCCATACAGTGTATATACTGGTGTATTTAGTCCCAATTTTTTTGCAAACTTCAGAAAAAAAAAATTACAACAATGATATAGATATCATATATATATGTATGTATGTATTTATGTGTGTTTGTGTGTGTGTGTTTGTGTGTGTGTGTGTGTGTGTGTGTGTGTGTGTGTGTGTGTATATATATATTTTTTTTTTTTATGCATATTGCCCATCCATATGCTGTACTATAACAAAAGCTGAAAGCCTGGAATGTGACGGTCATGTGTGTTTCTCCTCAGTGACAGCGCCCAGCTCTCCTCTCAGCCCCCCCCTCTCGCCAAGCCTGGTCTTTCCAGAGACACCATCGTGCAGCAAGAATGGCGAGTGCACGGTGTGCTTTGATCAGGAGGTGGACACAGTCATCTATACGTGTGGACACATGTGCCTCTGTAACGACTGTGGACTGAAGCTGAAGAAGCAGATAAACGCCTGCTGCCCCATCTGCCGGAGACCCATCAAGGACGTGATCAAAACCTACAGGCCATGAGGCTGTAGACACATCCCCACCGACCACGAACTGAGCATAAGACTGACCAACTGTGGGTCCACCCTGGACTGAACTTGCATTTCAGGACTGCCTCTGTAGCTTTGTTCCCTGTAGCGTTATTCTCGACCCCTCCTGCTCCGCGTCTCTAGCACACGAAGCCAAAGGCAGCCGAAGATACGATTCGTTTTTTTCTGGGGTTCGTCTGATTTGTGCTCAGACATTACAGTGCCTTTGACATCTGCCTCTAAACAAGCTGACAATCATGTTTGATACATTTTGTATAGATTAGAATTATGGAATATTTGAATTCTATCAGAAGGACATTGGTCTGCGTCCTTTAGCAGTGTAACCGCAAAGTGTAAAAAAAAAAAAAAGAGAGGGAAAATGAATAATCTGGAAATTGTTATTTTAAAGATGAATTGTTTCCAATCGTGACGAACAAGAAACAAAACAATTCTATGTATGCTGACCACTAATGCATTTAAGCGTTTCTTGCACTTAAGTGACAGTAATCTAAACCTGTGGCACTAGAAACACAACAGCGCCCCCTACAGCAACCCAGTGTTAGAAGACATTGAAAAGGACTGCGTTATAAGTATACAAAGGGTTTTTGTAAAATGTCTTTCTTTTTATGGCAGTGTGAATATGTAGATTTGTGTTTGTGTAATGAGAAATTCAAATGCATTATTTTACTATAGCTAAAGAAATAAGGGGGGAAGGCCTCCTGTGATTTACTAAAGACTAAAAACAGTAGAATTTCTCAACAGTACTTTGGATTCTTTCTTATAAGATCAAATACAGCTTTGTATCACAGCAAACACAGACAGATCCACCTCAGGTCAACTGTTACAATATTCATGTAGGGTCAGAATGATACAGAAAGTATTTTTGGGACAAGAAAGCAAATGTTTTCCAGCAAAAATAAGAAATAAATCTCCCTCCTTACATGGTAAAGTGCTTGATCACTGAATATTTTAAGAGAAAATTCAGAAATGGAAAGGTTTGTAAAGTTAGTTCAATCACTGTTCGTCCAGTAAAGGTGCTCCAGCAAGTTGTGTTATATTGGGGTTGTAACTAAGAACTGCAGGCAGCTCTTTAGAAGCCAAGTTAGGGATGGCTGATTTAGAAGAAAAGCCATTATTGTGCTTTTGGATTCCGCCAACTGCATAATGTTGCCTAGTGCGGTCCTGGAGGCCCACCTGCACGGCTCAGTTTGTTTTCCACACTCGGACACAACTGGTTCAGTTCAAGCAGGACTCGATCATTAAGAAAATAATGAAAACGAGGTGGGACTCGCTGGCCTCATGGACTCTAAATCAGTTTTAAAAACATCACTTTCCTATCAATGCCTTGTAGCTTTGGGAATCAAGCTGAATGTTCTTAATGTCTATCATTAGAAACTGTATTTTACTGTAGAAAAACATAAGATCTCTTAAGAAAAACATCAAAATCGATATTTGTTTACATTGTGATATCAAAAACCCACCGTTCCACCATCAGACGTCATTAAAGCAAGAAATTGAGAGAAACTTGAGGCCTGAGAGGAAAATTGAGTATCAATATCAATACCATCTAAAGACTGTATATTTTGTGGGGAATAATGAACGGAGTCCATGTGCAGTTCTGGAATATTCACTTGTTAGCCTAGTGGTTAGGGCATTAGCCCTGCGACCAGAATGTCCAGGTTCGATTCCCATGACCGCTAGGCACCACTGAGATACCCTGAGCAAGGTACCGTCCCACACACTGCTCCCCGGCGCCGTGTTCCTGCTGCTCCCTGCTTCACTCGGTGAATGGGTTAAATGCAGAGGAAGTATTTTGGTGCTGTTCACACCGTGTGCTGTGGTGTGCTCACTTTCACTAGATGCCAGTGATGCTCTTTCTCGCAATGGATTCGCCTCACAAATTTTCCCTGGCCGATTTCTCAAAACAATAGAAACTGGACTTGGTCCACTCTTCCCCT
>JBBPDH010000031.1:14953657-14970021 GCA_037974565.1 Clupeocharax schoutedeni
GAGTAAGACAACATGCATACAGAGGATGATGTGGACAAAATACCCATTTGCCTAATAATTCTGCACTCCCTGTATTAATAAAATGTTGCTGTTTTACATTTACATTTACGGCATTTATCAGACGCTTTTATCCAAAGCGACTTCCGTTCCCTACCTACAGGGGGGCACAGTCTCCCTGGAGCAGCTTGGGGTTAAAGGTCTTGCTCAGGGACCCAGTGGTGGTATGCTGAAGGTAGGATTCGAACCTTTGACCTCATGGTCCGAAGGCAAGTATCCTACCCACTGAGCTGCCTCCACCCCGTTTTGAATAGCCGTTCACTGTAATGAAAAAACCTAAAAATACTTCGTAAATACCATTGAATATTTGAAGCCTGTAAATGCTATTCTGGCAGCCTTACTATGTATAATTGTTATAGTGTCAAACATGCAGTCCCTATACGGAGGTTTGAATGAATCATAGCTGTAATATTGTAACCATGCCCATTCAGCCTAAAGTATATTAGCCCTTCCAATGACACTGTTGTTACTGCAGTAATTTGAAGTGGAAGACAGTAAAATGCTGCTGTTGGCTTTGGGGGAGCAGGTGTATTGTGGCTAAAGATCCATGCCGAAGTTCATTTTTCCAAACGTACGTATGAATTTTGCTTAACAATTTGCTTCACACTTCAGCCTGGACAGGCACTCCAAACAGGGTGTCAGTTTAAAGAAGGGAGGTTTGAGTTGGGAGTAATGAGACTTTGGAAAGCTTTCTAAAATGGAATTATGACTTATGAACTAATAATCACAAATGTTAAAAGCTGATTGAGCTCAATGCTTCTCGTCTCACTTTCCTCTCCTAGGTCTCGATCCATTACCTTCCACATCTACCTCTGAGGCCAAACCAAACCCTGTGGTCAGACCTGTTGCTCCACCCATGCCCCAGCCTTCCTCACGACTCAGAAGGAAGCTACGTGACGAGGAGCAGGACCCCACGTGTGCAGCTGCCACTCTCCGTGTCCTGAAAGAGAGACTGGCCTCGGCGCCGTCTACAAGGTACTGAAGCAAATATCGGTCTGATTCCGGTCAAGCTAAAGAAAGGGACAGTAGCTTTTAAATATGCTTTTAATTAAACACGGGACTTGCAACAACAGTTTCGTTTTTGAATATTAAACTATGGAAAAGCATAAATTGCAGATGTTTGTCAGGTGTTTGATGTTCATGCTTCGGACTTCTCAGCCCAGTACAGCCACAAGCGTAAAGCTTCGTACAGTTTGAATTAAACTAGATGGGTCAAACTCTGCAAGTATTTTCACCAAAACTTATCTCTTTACTAACACATTTTCTGGAATGAGAGAAGGC
Organism: Clupeocharax schoutedeni; assembly: GCA_037974565.1. Classification (NCBI taxonomy): domain Eukaryota; kingdom Metazoa; phylum Chordata; class Actinopteri; order Characiformes; family Alestidae; genus Clupeocharax; species Clupeocharax schoutedeni. The sequence continues at coordinate 14,954,996 of JBBPDH010000031.1, forward strand.
AAAAGTGCTTATTATGTCATTTAAATAATTAAATTCTACATTTGAAGAGATTCAAACAGCTCAGCTGAAGATATCAGTCCAAGTGCATTAAGGCATTTAGGTCCTACCCTCACCGGTCCTTTATTTATTGTATCAGCGCGTCTGGAAGCTCTCCTGAAGGCACCACCAGCCGCAGTGAGCAGGGGCAGGAGAAAGGGGAGGCTCCTGTCATTCCGTTCGGCGTAGACCTCTACTATTGGGGAGAAGAGCAACCTACAGCGGGCAAGATCATCAAGTAAGGCCTATTTATACTTCCAACACAGCTCTGAAAATAATGTCCTCTTTCCATTCCTTCACATTCCCTCACGCTGCGTTTGCTTACAATTTATAAGAGGAAATCACTTTGCTTAGTTCACTGCACATTCACAAATGGTGGGTTTTTTTATTTTTCATGCCAGATTCATTCACTTCATTCTCTTTCTGAAATGCAGAAATGTGTCAGAGAGGAGCTCAGTGTTGTTGATCATGTCTAGTGGCCACTAGGGGGCACTATTGTCTGTTCAAATGACTTCAAATAAAATTAAGAAATGCAATTATTTGTCTGAAGGGCTACAGCTCTGACTGTTTGATTGCTGAGCAGTTAAACAGAATGTAGTCCATCCATGTAAAAGTTACATTTAGGAACAAGACCTGATATCAATGAATCGGCAGCGATTATGGAAGAAGGAAATCGCTCACACGGCTCATCAAACTGTTCCATTTGTACTGCTACATTTCAGTTAAGAAAATATCTGTAAAGAAAAAACTATAATTAAAAGCACATACAGAAGTCAAAAGGAAAACTGAGAACAACTGAAGACGTGTGAACAGAGCAGAAAGCATGATGGCATGTTTGTTTAGACTTTAGCACAGCTAGTGTGAGAGTAAACACCCTGTTGTCGTCTGTGGTTTTCAGAAACACCTCTCAGCACCAGTTCTGGGTGCCGCACGAGGTGGAGGAGGAGGTTGAGAACAAAGAGCTGTCTGCACAGATGAAGTCCAGGTACATCACCTTTGCTGGCAAATTCCAGCCTGTGGAGCACAAGTGCAAAGCCCCGATGCCTAATGGCTCACTGTGTGAACGCCAGGACAGAGTCAAGGTGATTGTTTTATAATCGTTTGATGGTTAAGTGCCACACAAGAACCGCTTTTGGTTCTCCAGGGAATCTTGGTTTCCTGAAGACGCTTGATGTTTTTATTCAGCAGTCATTTTTGCAAGTGTGAAGAAAAGTTTAAAGTAAAAAGAACCTCCACATAAAAGTTCCAAACCAGTTAAAGGCTCTTCCTTTGTGGTTTGGATTTGATCTTTTTTTTCTCCGTTGTTCTCTTCAAGTGTCCGTTCCATGGGCGAATAATCCCGCGTGATGAACTTGGGAGGCCAATTAATCCAGAAGATGCCGCTCGTCTAGAAAAAGAGGAGTGGAAACGTAGGGAGGAGCAGCCAGGTAACATTAGTGGTGGATATTGTTCTTGTGGCTCAGCACTGCAATTGGACCTCGTTTCTTTTGCACATCAGACATAAAGTTTATTTCTATGAGCCAGGAGCAGGAAATGACTTATAATGAGCCTTTTTTATGCTTTTATTTTAGTCTTTCTAAAAATATATTGAAAAAATATAGTGGCCTTGTAAGCTGAGCAGATATACAGTACTGTGCAGAAGTCTTAGTCCCCTATGCAAATTGTTTAAAGACATTTTTTCAGTGTGTGATCATTTGTCTTTCTGTTATCAAAGTTAACATCCAGTGAAATTGCTCCAAATAAACAATAAAGCAGTAAAAAGTGTCAAGATTTGGTTAGTTTTTTTTTTTTAAGTAGCTGATATTTTGTGAGATTCCTGCTCGGTTCCTCCAGGAGAGGAGGAGGAACTTTTGTGTACAGCAACTCCTGAATTAATTTACTGATTACTGTGTAATGTTTTTGGTATTTGTTCTGTTTAGGTTTATTTGGCATGTTTACTAATGTGAAAAATAGCACACACTGATCAGGTGAACATTTTTAAAATGTTGTTTTTGTAGATGCCTAAGACTTTAACAGTACTGTATATGAGGGGAAAACTGTTTCAGTTTAGTAATTAAGATGATTCGGGTCCCTGTTACTTCAGGGCACTCTTTTACACTGCATCTGTATTATATAAACAGGAAAAAAAACATTCAGACAATGACTGCAACTTTTAAGGTTGCACAAGATGAGGATGTTTTTAAATAAACGAGGACGAGTCTGAAGGAGCTTATTTTTGTTTTCAAGCTGTCAGAATTGAATACGTTTGGAGCATTCCACTCTTTCAGTGTTTTCGAATCCTTCTATAAACAGGAGAAATCCTAAAGAGCGTTTACTTCTGCTCCTTCATCACAGCGCTCATTGAGCAGGTACGGGACAAATGACAGGGCAGTGGGTGGATGGCCTGGGAAAGATGAACTGATGAAATCCCAGTCATCATCAATAGCCTGATAATAGGACAGGCAGCATCTCACTCTGTCCCTCTTTCTCTCTGTCAGACGCTCGCTCTCTTTTTGCCTTTTGCAGAGTTGAGCGCTAAAAGCCAATTAAGCGGCAGCTCCTCGCTGTCAGTGGAGCGTCGGATGTGCTTTTCTCTGACTGCAGTGACTTGTTAACAAACAGGTATCTGAGGCAGCTGGCTTGAAAAGCCTGCTGACCACTGGCTTGTGAAATAGCATCTTTTGTAACTAAGTACGCTATCGATCCCCGTCCCGACTCCATCATGCCCTCTGCCCGTCTACATGCCGGTCGTCACGGTAACCGCAAGGCACCCCGTCTGCCCTCACGTGCTGCCAGCGCGCTCGCAGCAGCTCTGGAGGTCCATCAGTTCCCTGACTGACCAAGCACTCCCCTGCTGTGCCATTGATTTCTGTTCTAAACAGCCACTTTCAGGCCCCTCCAGATTCACATGTGCCTGCGTTTCTGTATATGAGCTGAAGGCCTGGTCCATTTTATACACCTTCAAATTTTCATGTGTGTTTTTAAATAGTCATTTCATTATAGTTTGGAAAACAGTAGCATCACCAGTGGCAAGTTGTATTCCAGAGCAACTTGCTGTACATTAAATAAGCTCTGAAGAGGCAAATGGTCATGAACTTCATCAGCTGTTTAGTTTGCATGTTAATATCAGGAAGTTTTAGCTGACAACTATCTTTTTTGCTCATTAATGCAGCAAATTGGCCAATTAGCTGCCTTGCTTCCAAGCTGTTGATATAATTAGCTAAATTCTTGGCAGCTTAGAAGTTGAGGACAGAAACTGCTTAAGCTCAAATAAATAAACAGTGCTCTTCACAGCTGTCTAAAGTTAAAGCACCAATCAGGAAGATTTAAAAAAAGTTGTTTTTTTTTTACAAAACTTCAGAAACCCATGATGGGTCATAATAAATGCATTCTTTTATACACATTTGCTTCAACCCAGTGACTGAAAAACACCCAGTTCATACATTCTGGAAGTCACATTCACATTGAACACCCTTTCAGAAAGCAAAACTCAGTTTAGGTGCATGCACCAAGTAAATAAAAAAAGAAGGAGGCGGATTACTGGACATTGGTCCTTACTATTTACTGTGTTATGTGATGAAGAATATTTGTCCTACTTGTGGCAATGCATGATGTTTTCATTTAGAGCCATTAACTGACCAACAGCTTCTTATGGCAAACGGTCTAACTGAATATATAAGACACGTTTGTTTATTTACATGTTCAAATCATTTTACTGGTATTTTCTAGTGTTTTTCTGGAATTTAATAAGGTTCTTTGATTAATTTTTCCTTTACCGTTTAATGAATTTATTTTTTTCTAATTTAAGGCCTTTTCATTAACAAACGTGTTGAGCTGCAGTTAAATGCATGAAGAGCACCATTAAATTCCTTATAGCAAAGTGGAAAGAAAATGGCTGCAGCTGGTGGGTTAGCGGTACGGGAGTTGCTCCTGTGAGCAGAAGGTTCAAGGTTCTTTACTTGTCACATGCAGTCATACAAGTACACATTTTTTTTGAAACCCCCCAAAAAAGAAATGAGTTCAAGTAAATATAAGTACAGTTGTAAGTAAAATTTAAATGTTTATTAAAATATATATAAATCTATATATCTATATATATCTAAAGTAAGTAACTTAAACGAGGAGCACCACCATGTAAATATGTAGGCTGAAAATTAGTTTTTTTTTTTAAATATGTATTTATATAAATAAATGTAGCCGCAATATACATGTTGTGCAAATTGAATCTTAAAGTGCATTGTGCAATAATAGCACAGCAATATAAAAGAGTGGAAAGTGACATGAGTAATGTAAACAGAGTAGTTTAACGGTGGTTTAACTTCAAACTCCGGTTGTGACTTTTAATCCCAGGACTGCTAGTGGCTCCACTGAGGTACTCTAAGCAAGGAACCATCCCCACACACTGCCCCCTGGGTGCTGCATTACTGGCTGCCCGCTGCTTCACTTGGTGAATGGGTTAAATGCAGATTATGAATTTTACACTGTTCACACTGTGTGCTGTGGTGTAGTCATGCGTGACTATAAGGGGCCACTTTGCTTTTACAAGCCTGACAAGAGAAGGCTGCCCATCCAAACTCCACAGTGGAGATGGGAGCATCTGTCCATAGAAACACTTTAAGCTGTTCACTCCACAGAGCTGGAAGGGTAGCCAGAAATAAAGTGTGTCCACCAGCACATGTTGGACTCCTCAAACACAAAGATGACTTTCTGGTCTGGTCATGAGACTAAAACTGAATTTTTGGCCATCAAGGGAAACTGCATGTGTGGCACAAACCCAAAACTGTACTTCCCATCACTCTGAGAACACCATTCCCACAGTGAAATATGGTGGTGGCAGCCCCGTGTTGTGGAGATGTTTCAGCAGAGGCAGAAAAACTTGAAGGAAAGAGGGATTGTACTAAACACAGTGCAGTTCTTGAAGGGGAAAACCTGCTTCAGTCTACCTTAGATTAACCTCCAGCATTCACCCTAAAGCAGAACAATCACTCTAAACATTCTGATAAAGCTCTAGTAGAATAGGAAACATTTAAATGGCTTAGAATGGCCTAGTCAAAGCCAATACCCCAATGCCCAATGGGCAAGAATCCCATTGGCTGTGCTAAGCTAATAGAGACGGTCCAAGAGACGTGTAGCTCTAATTGCAGCAAAAGATGGTTCTGCAAAGTGTTGACTTAAAGGGGTGAATGCCTTAAATATATTTGCACCTATAAAGTGGTAGGTATATGGTTTAAATAAGATGGTGCCAGAAGTCCCAGGTTATTATGCAGCAAAACAGGACAAACAGCAAATCTTAGACACCTGTGCAAAGTGTTTAATGCCATTTCTCTCAGCGCGTCTTTCTGTGAGCAAACTTAACATTAGAGGCTGTAAAAAGGATCAAGATTTGTCTTGTTTGTAAAAAGTAGATGTAGTTTTTGTGAGCTGGAGAGGAGAATGCTGGTTTTGTCCCAGATTAAGCAATTTCCTCTGGGATGAATAAAAATTTCTGATTTTGATTTCTTGGATTTGTGAAATTCTGCCAGTAGCTGCTTTATATTAATGAAGTAAAAGAGTTAAACCAACTACCACTAACACTGGACTTGATTGATGTACTACATAAAACCTCCCTTTACTGTGTAATGTTATTTGTATATTTATTTTATTTCGTATATTTTGTAATAATCCTCATTAAACTGTTTTTACATTTAATTTCAAAGACCTTTGCACAGTATCGCACATTCACGGTTACATAAAGTTTTTGGATATATTTTCTGTTTTAAACTCTCATTGCTGTGGATAGATAATGAAGAAAGCTCTGGTTGGTCCAACAAGCAGGATGACAGGACGCCAGCTGTCCTCTGCATCCTGCACGTGTGTATGTTCATGTGTGTGTGGGGCCTGACACAGCCGCAGCTGGAGCAGACATGAACTGTTGACAGAGAAGAGGGCCCTGCTGCACAGCTTAAAGTTAATCAGCGGCCCCTTCTCTCATCTTCATCAAAAGCAGCCCCTCTCTCCTCCCCCAGCCCCGAAGGTTCACAGCACTCATGTAATGGGGTCTGTCTCTTCTGCCTCCCCACCACTGAAATTAATTTGGACCTCGAAAAGGAGTCGACCACCAACCACTTAGATTGTGTGGGTGGGGGGGTGAATACACTTTTATTTAAGAGCGTTGCAGGTTTCATGGTGAACTGAAGGTTTCTTGTTTCTGAATGGGACCTAATTTACTTTCGATATTAAACAGAGCTATTACTTGAATGTGCTCACAGTCCAAGATGCTGTTTACTAGACTTTAACATTTATGAAACAGAGTTGGAATATTATTTATTCTTTAAACAAGGAGGGGAAATCGGAGTTGCTGGAGCCAGCAGTGGATAGACGAGTGTGTCCAAGCAATTTGAAGTGTTTCTTAATTGTTTGAATATTAAATATTTTAAAAATAAATAAATGCATTAAAAAAAATATAAATATATATAAATATTAATTTTTTTTATTATTTGGGGCTCAGATTGGCGCGACCCAGAGCTCATGAGGGAGATCGAGGCAGCCACAGGCGAGGACCTGGGCTCCTCGAGAATGTATGGAAAGGGAAAAAAGGCTGGGAAGGGAAAGGGAAAGAAAAGAAAGCACCCGAACCTCACAGACTTGAAGCAAACTGCCAACACTTCCCGCTCAAGGCTAGAAAAGAAGGTCTTCAATAAGTAAGTAACTGTCTGTTGGCACTGAAAAGTGAAACATTGTGTTTTTTACACACACAGTACACTCTGTGTTGGAAGTGATGAACAAGGGGCTCAGTTGACTCTGTGCTCTGCCTGTTGCCAGACACATTAAAGCTAAAGCTGTTTCTTTGCAGGAGCTCCATGAGACGAATAGCAGAGGTCATGAACAAGATGGACAAGAGGAAACACGAGAAATTCTCAAACCAGTTTAACTACGCCTTTAAATGAGTCGCAGGATGAGATTCTCCAAACACTGTGATTTATTTGACATTAAAAAGTAATTTAATCTCTGACTGATTAAACTTTTCAAATGATGTACATTTAACTTCTCAAACAAAATTGGTAGCTACAGTTTTTTTAGACTTTATTGTCTTTTTATATTTTTTTATTTTATGTGTTTTATTCTTAAATGCAAAATTGTGATGTCTATGTAAGAAATGTTTGCCATTTCAAAATATTTTTGTCCGATAAAATGCTCGATTTAACTTGAGACATATGTTACGTTTTAAAATGTAACTGATTAAATATTACTGTAATATTGGATGCATCATGTTAAGTTTGCTTCTAGGCCTTATTCTGTTGTGTTTGTCATTTATTCGTTTTGTGTCTTTTGATATGAAGTCTGTTGTGGTGCTCTTTAAACTGTAAACTCCTGTTTAAACTTTGATTTTTGTAATAAGTCTAATTTAAATCCTTACTCCCTCAGGTCTAATGGGGTGGAAATGCCAAGACACTTCCAGTGTTCATTTAGAAGTCTTCACTGCTTGATTATTGTTTTTCTTGGCTATGAATGAATACTAGTTTTAATAGCATTAAGCAGTTACTATTTTATTCTAGAGCATTAGAGTATAAATGTTTTCAGGTTGCAGTTAGTATTTAATATCTGTATGTTGTGGAGTAGAGGAAGCAGAATGTTCCACCAGGGCCAGCTTGGAAGAACTCCAGCATGGTGAACATGGTGAACTCTCCATTTGTGGAGCTTTGAGTGCAGTAGGTTTGCTGTAGGACTAAGATGAGGGACTTATTGTGCAGTAACTGGACCCCAGAGGAATGTCTCCTGAGAAGCTGATCAAAGGGACCCAGCAGGTGGAACGGTCATGAGGCCCAAAATCTCAGTCCATGGTCAGAAGTACCTCCACCAATATCTTTTTTGTTTAAAGTAATGCATTAAAAATCACATACATTAACTGACAACTGCCCAATACAGTTCTACTGGAGGGACAACTCACTACCCAAGGCTTTATATTTTATTACAAAGGTCTGATGAATAGCCTAGTAAAAATACACACTATGCCTTATAATAACTAGCGGAAAAGTGACAGATCAACTACTTCCTCCCTGAGAAAGCTTCCAGCTCTGATCATTTCAGAAGTCCGTTTTCTTCTTGTCATTATATTTCTTTTGCAGCTCCTGGAGCACATCATTTCAGGACTATTGACTTAAGCACCAGTAATTGATCATTTTTATGACGTAAAGGGATAATAAAAACAGATTTAATAATAACACCTCTGTCTTGTCTTAAATGTGTGTATATTCCTATCTATTTTTTATTCTATGTGCCTATTTGTTCCCATCTATTTTGTTGTTATAACAGGAGCCACGTCGTCTCGTCTCTCTATGTACCTGTGCAGTATATAGCAGAGACGACAATAAAGTTGACTTTGACTTTGACTTTGACTTTGAAATTTCATAAGAAAAAAATCGCTTCACGTGTATTCATATTCGTTTTAGTTCAGCTCCAAAGAACGGTAATGGTGAAAATTAAAATTTTAAAATAAAAACGTTTCCAAACATTATTTCCTATTATTTTCCTATAATATCTGCATTTTAATAAATAAAAAAGATGGATGTATGAAGTAATCGTTGAAAAATGTGGACCATCAGCTGAAGTGTGTGCCGATAATGACCGCATTTATTTATTCGTTTTTTATAGTGGCCGCATTCATTTATTCGTTTTTTATAATTACTGCATTTATTTCTTTTTTTAGTTTTTATAGTGCCTGTCTGTATTCATGCATTTTTTCATTAGAGAAGTCTGTAAATAAATACTCAATAGAAAGAAGAGTTTAACCTCTGATCGTCAAAAGTAATCAAAAACAATTTAATGCGATGATTAAATAACCAGTAAATGTTTAAATATGATCGGACAAATAAATCTCTGGACAAAAGTTTCACGTTTGTTTTCTGTAACGCGGTGATGCGCCGGGCTATAAAATCTCCAAACACTCCTGAATAATTAAAATACCTATAACAGAATCCTTTATAACATAAGAGTATTTACTCCTGAAAAACTAAAAAAAATAAATAATAATAATTACATATGGTGCCTATATATAACACCGCGATTTATGAAATAGATCGATCCATATTGAGCAAAAATAGCTTCAAACAAAAACATGGATTTTTAGTTATTAAAACACTGCCAATAATAATGAAATAAAAATCTAAGTAAATGCTAAATACGTAGAATGTATACAAAATACCTTTGGTGTATTTGCAAAGTGTAAATGTGTGTATCTGTAGTGTAGAATTCAGAGAAATGTTCTTAAAAATCTGCAATTTTATTTAAACATTTTTCCCAAAACAAAGAATGAAATAGCATGTAAATTCTGAAATAAATAATCCTAAACATTTAAAAAGTTTTAGATAAACCTTTCACTATTCAGCTCCACAACAGTTCGTTTCGACGCTCGTCGATGGTTCTGATACATCATTTTGTTTTATTCCCACTAATTCTTCACTATTTAACCCCCTTTTTTGCATCAGCATTCAGAACGAGGGCCTAAAACATTTATCCGAGATATTTACAGTCTGACCCAGAGAAAATAAGAACATTTTACTCCTGTAAAATTAGGAAAACTTCGGGAGTTCAAACTGAGAAGGGCATAAAAGTGTGAACATGTATTTCTCTCCCTCTTGTGTGAAGTGTTCCTACTAAACGTCTTCAGCGAGTCTGTTTCTTTACAGTAGAGATCTGGGAGAAGTGCTTCTGTGTGCGTGTGTCCTCAGTGCTGGGATTGTTAGAGAGTGGATTCAGGTGATATAGGCCATCAGGTAATACGAGGTAGAAAAATATAGCAAACTAACTCAACTACAAAATAATTGTAGAGAAGAACTTTATCGTTGAAGGTCTATGACACGTGTCATTCAACCTGGATTTAGGTGGGCAGTTAAGAGTTAATGTTCTTTTTTCTAGTGCTTTCTAGTTGATCGTCTCTAAATGATCAAACCTTTATGTTGATAGTCAGTCTATTAGAAATAAAATTATTTTTCACCTATTCCTATTACCTGATGTCCCATTCTGTGTGAATCCATGTTTATTTGCCTAGAGCGGATATTACAACAGGGCGCCACCTTTAAGGAAACTCCCAACTTCCAAAAGTGAAACACGTCAGACGTGTGCGATGCCAGAAAACAGTAACGCAGCGTCCCGTTTCCTCCACCCCCTTGTGTTCTTCACCTCGTGTCCCCAGTGTCTGTGTGTTACAGGTGAGGTGTGTAAAAGGCCGGGGCGCCGTAGGTCTGCGAGCCCAGCATGAAGGGCGAGAGCACGGCGTGGCTGGGCAAAAAGGGCAATTGAGTGGCGCACACCAGTCCCCCCGGGCCGGGCGGGCCGTATCCGGAGTGCATGGCCAGGTGGCCGCCCATGGGTGGAGAATGGCTGAGTGGGCTGAGTCCACCGGGTCCGGTGGGCCCCACCCCGGGCCCCCCTCCCGGGCCCCCTCCGACCCCAACTGCCGGCGCACTCGTGTCCGCGCCCGGGTTCTGCTTCTTCCACTTCGTCCGTCGGTTCTGGAACCAGATCTTGACCTGCGTCTCGGTCAGGCTCAGAGACAGCGCCAGGTTCAGGCGCTCGCACACGGACAGGTAGCGAGTGGACTTGAACTTGTTCTCGAGCGCCACCAGCTGCTCGTAGGTGAAGGCTGTCCGAGCGCGCCGCGGCTTGCCCGACTTCGAGTCCGATCCAGTGCGCTTCCGTTTGGGTTTGTTCTGTTGTTGTTGTTGGGACCCCTGCTGGCTCGCGGGCCCATGGGCGTGTCCGTTTGTGCCGCTGGGGCTCGCGCTCTTCAGCATCGTTGTCTCGTCCTCTTCGTCCTCCTCGTCGCGGTCGCAGTCGTCGTCACCGTTCGTCGGGAGCGCACCGCCGTCGCTTACCTCGCTGCACGCGTCATCCTGCAGGTCCTCCTCCACCGGACCCCCCCGCGACAACTCCGGCTCAAGCTCCGATCGGAACACGAACCCGTCTTCTGTTCGAACGAGAAACAACAAACAGCAGATCAGCCGCAGGCCTCAACTCACATCAACTCTTCTCTCAGATCACACTCAAATACAAAAATCAGATTGTTTATACTTCAATCCAAAAACAATCACAAATCACAGTTAAAATAAATGTAATAAAGTTAATTCAAATCATTATAATATAGGCTGATGCCGTGTTAATCCACAAACACAAACTATAATCCATAAACAAAACCACAAATGCAAAGTCAATACAAGTTTAATAAGGCCAAGCAACTCAAGCGAGAGTGTCTGCTTAAGTCAACTATATTTTTTAGGTGTTGAAATGACCAAAAGGAAATTATTTCATTAAATCAGATGTTCAAATTCAATAATCGTTTTCCTTCTCAATTTGTGTTTATAAATTCTAATGAATTTAGTGTAACGTTTAAACTAACGAACTAACACAAAACAGAGATCTTTGTATACAAACATTAAAACATACTTTTCCAATTTCAACTGCATATTTTGCATTAGCAAAACGAGATTAATTTAGGTGTTAAATTTAACTTCAGTGAAAAAAGGTGCTTATTTAACCAAACGTGCTCCCCAATAGTGCAAACACGGTTATTTTGAATTTCGTATTTATAATGTTTTTAGCTTGTGTTAACAGTTATATGTGTTAATATGTGTTAACAGTCATATTCTATACACACAACACGGTTTAGTGTATCAAACAGAAAACGAAGAATTTAAAGTTGCAAAAATGGAAATTGAACTCCACACACACACACACACACACACACACACACACACACACACATACATACATATATATGTATATATATATATATATATATATGTATGTATATAAAAACGTGCACACAATTTAACAAGCATAAAATCTTCTATAAATAAGAAATGTAGCCTAAACGTCTGTATAAACGTCTGATGTATGACCTTAATCAAATTTGAAATGTTTCTCTATTTATTGTCTTTGAAGTCGGTCCATCTCAAACATAAATAATATTAAGTATTAAACTAAGACAATACTTAAATCACTAAGTAGAACTAAATTGTTTATTATAGACGTGAATGAAATATAACTAAAATGTCAGTATGTGTTTTTTTTAACTTCAACACAGAAAGTGCATACAGTGTGTTGACTCTGTTAATCTTACTACCTTAAGATTGTTTTGTTTATTTTACTTAAATACTCTGACACAAACGTTTTGAACACTTTCAGTTTGTGGAGAATTTCTCTCCATTCATTCCCTTCGATCAATCTCGCCACGCGACCTTGTCCCACGCAGAGTGGGACAGACTGACAGATTTAGGGCCCTTATTGTGAGCTTTTTGCCCACATCGGGAATGACTTCTCTTCATTTCTTCAATTCAGACGCAAGACAAAGCAACATCCAAAAAAGAAAGAAAAAAAAACAATTAAAGCGGTTCGATCCTGGGCGCGCGCGGCGGGATAATGGGGGGCAGAACCGGCCCACCGCGGACAGGTCGATATCCTATTATCGAACTGAGTATATCTCTTTCAGGCAGCTTGCAAACTCCTCCTAAACATCTAAATTATAGGGGCAAATTTCTGATAATTACACGATTTGAACCCATTATACTGATTAAGGCAGATATCGACCAGCGGCCTCTAAAACTCCAGAATATGGCCCTCTCTTTCCCTCCATATTTTTTTATTCCAAAATTTCTTTGAGGGACCATCTAATGACATCTTTTTTCTTAATTGATATATTTATAAATTTTAAAATGTGATCAGCTGACGCTTTTATGAAACGCCTAAGCTTAACTTTTATTTTAAAAGAAAAAAAAAGCTGGAAGGAGTTTTAGCTCAAGGCACAAACTTTTAGACGCGTTTATTTCGCCTCCCGTTTTCACACTGTTGACTCAATTATCTGTGAACATGGTTGTTAATACAGTGCAGTGAGACTAAGGCCCTTTGTGTTTAAATGCTGCAGAACCGATTTGGTTACAGCTAGACACTTCACAACTTTACAGGCAGAAAGTTTATAGTGTTATGTCGAGGTGGAGGGCCTACTGCTTATACCCAACACCCACATGCCTTTTACTATAATAATAATAATTAAAAGTAATATAGACAAACTATGTAAAATACCCCCAACAGCAAGTTTGAAGACTTACTGAAGATCCCGGGTGTTTTCCTGGTCTCACGCTCCTCGTGGTGAACCTTCAGCCCGTCCTGGTTCTCCGAGCCGTACGGGAGCTCGCCCCCCGCGCGTCCCACCGGATGCCTCTTGCTTGTGAACTTGTTGGGGTCCAGGATGTCCAGCACGGAGAATGATGTGGTCCGGTGGGCTCCGGCGACAACGGCGGCTGGGGGAGACTCGTGGTGGCGCGATGCTCCGTCCCGCACGTCCACAAGCGGCGGCGCCACGGGCAAGGGATCGCGCTTCTCTCCTGCGACTTCCGGAGGAGCAGCCACGATCACGGCGGTCTGTGCGGGAGGAGGGTCCATGGACATCTCGCCCGCCTGCGCGTTCTCCCGGCTCATGGCTCCCTCTCCCCCTCACTCGGCCCAACACATCGCGCTCACGAGCTGCTTGGAGTGTGTGTGTGAGTGAGAGAGAGTGTGTGTGTGTGTGTGTGTGTGTCTGTGGAATGTAGGGGTGCGCCTGTTTCCGCACGCTCCTGACGCTCCAGGAGCTCAGAGCTCACGGGCAGGATGGTGAGCTCCCTCTAGGTCGGCTCCTTTTTGGGGGGTTTAACCCCCCTCCCCAAACACCCCTCAGGACCCCCCCCCCATCCGTTTATGTCACCCGCCTCCTTGCGCTAGCCCTCCCCCTTCCACCAGACGCAGCGGTTATTTACGCATTCATATTCCGCCGCGGCGCGTAATTGGCTACAAATTAATCCCGCGCATTAATCCCGCGCCCCTAATGGCCCGATTATCTCCGGGAGGAGGCGGAGTGAGCGATGATGCGCACGCCGTGATCCACGCAGCCCGTCAGCTCCCGTCCTGCGTTAAAGGCCACTGGAGTGGAAAGTCACTAAATAGGCTTATTTCTCCTTTTCCCTTTTCCCTGCCTCTCTTCTGGATGGGAGGAGGATGAGGGTGATAGTGATGATGATGATGGTGATGATCGTTGCGCAAGGAAAGCTCACATTTAAATAAAAGTATAAACAAATACCAACAACTAAACGCCCAAAATTAACAGTTCAAGTAATGACAGTCTGATACTGATTGTGAATTTAATGTTCTCACTTTTTATTCACATGAAACTGTTTTACTACCTTCAATCAAACCTATTTTAATAACTTTAATTAAACCTGAAATTAAAAATCTAAAACAACTAGTTAAGCCGAGGAGCGTTCGTTCGTAGTCTATATAAATATGACATCCCAATTAACCAATTAAGTCCAAATAACGAATTAAGCAGTTAAGCAGCAAAGCAGCTGATTAACCAATTACAGCAAACGAACACGCCAATTAACTCGGGGGCCGCTTCCGCTCACAGTAATGAACGCGCGCCTGAAAAAAAAACTAAACAAAGGACAAAATTAAACAAAAATCGGAGCGTTTTATAGATTTCATGGTTTTCATCACCTTTCAGTGCACAGAATGACCTGCTTCAACAAGTCCAACAAGTCCAGCAAAATTGGATTTTCTAGGTCGAGTGGGTGACACACAGCCTACAAGGGCAGATCTTTGCAATTACCGAGTGCAATGATCCTTTGGAGGGAAGAAATTAAAAGTTGAGCAAAATAATGGCTAAAACAATCAGCTGTAATTTTAGTGGGGATGAACATGATTATCCCATCACGAGGCGCCCCATGGGAGCTGTGGTCCAGGCTTTCATTTAATACCTATTAGCTCTTAATCATGGCTTCAGAGTGTCCAAACAATGACTTTAATGGGCTTTCACTCTCAAAAGGAGGCTGTGGGGTCTGGGCTTTGTTACACTGTGAATAAAAAAGGGGAAAATCAATGTGAATATGAACAGCAGCTAAAAATGGCAATTTACCATTTAAATGTTCTATCTATCTATCTGTCTATCTATCTATCTATCTATCTATCTATCTATCTATCTATCTATCTATCTATCTATCTAT
>JBBPDH010000031.1:15028767-15044931 GCA_037974565.1 Clupeocharax schoutedeni
GTCGTGGAATTCTTAAGCACTGATGTACGTCGCTCTGGATAAGAGCGTCAGCTAAATGCCGTAAATGTAAATGTAAAATGTGAGGAAACAGGCTGCATCATACCATCCAGGCACAGCCTACACAAGGCAATCCCCAAAAACAGTGGGAGAAGGGAAGCCACAGAGAGGCCAGACATCGCTTTGAAGGAGTTAACAATATCAACAGCTTTGCAAATAATGGGTCTGTGTGTGAGGCTGATAGAAAGAACAGTACTACATAATCAAACAACAACAAAAAACACATTAAAGTACGTCTGGAGTACGTCAGCCAGGTTTAAAGTATCAAAATGACCCAGCTAAACGGTTTCTCCATTTCAGACCCGTTTAAATCTTCATTTCTATTTTAACTGGTTGTAAAGAAATTCTTTGCTAGAATAATAGAAATGTAAAACGTGACCCAGGTACCTTCATTTAAAATCACCCTTTAACACATAATCACCCGTACATGCTGAAATAAACAGATCTTAAACTGGAAGGAAGGGTTTATAAACTTATAAGGATACTGTTACGGAGGCAGAGCAGCCACGGGAAGCCGAACTTAGTTTTTGTTATAGAGACTTTTAATTTGACATCTGTGTTCGTGCTCGTGTCAGTGTTTGCTCTGTCAGCTGTCTTGTGTTTTAGTTAAAGTGATTAGGGATTGTGATTGGTTTGTGTCTGACACTGTTTGTGTATTTAAGTGCATTGAAGTTATGTTACAGTTGCTGGTTGTCCCTCACTCTCACCTTCCCTGCTCCTTGTGTGTCTAAGTTATAGCTTTGTTTCTGTTAGCCCCTTGTGGTTTTTTAGTTTGTTAGTCTAGTGTCTGTGTCCTTTAATAAAAACCACCTTACGGAACCTGCTTTGTGCCTCGCCTCACACTCCCTGAGCACAGCCCGCCGTGAGAGATACAGGAAGGGTAGTATCATTCTACGTTTATAAAGTTTATAAATGTGCAGGAAATGTGGATTTAATTATACTTAAAGTATATTATTCGCAATGCTCTGCATGCTCTTACTATCAAAGAGCTTTTGTAGCGTGTCACATTTGGCTGAGCATTGTGTCTAAGAGTTTTCTGAAAATGATCCCTATTGGCTGTCGCTGATGTTCCAAAGCTGAGGTTTGCCTTTAAATATTACTCATTTAAATTAAGACTGTAACAAATAGGAATACTGTTACATATGTGCTACGAAACTCACCTACACATTTAATTAACATGATAAGACACATCAGAATCTCTAGTGTGGTGTCCAGTGCAGTCCAGTGTGGTGGGCAGTGTGTAACAGTGTCGATTTGGTCCTTACTTTCAATGAATTTAAACATTTCCACAACATTTTAAAATATTTGTGGAAAATATACATATCAGCTTTGAAACATTGTTTGTTTATAATAACCAAAAATGGCCTAGACCTTATCTGGGAACATCGCCAACTCCAAAATTATACGCAACCTTAGAGGTCTATGCATGTACTTGACGGATATCTTATGTGAATATGTTTTTAAAAGAATATATAAAAAGCCATGCATTGCGCACACTTCTTCATTTTAGAACTGACATTTCTCATTTAGTAACGTGTTTAAAAGAAAACAACCAGTCCAGAGACAACAATAAGGCCAGAGGTCCGAGTCAGCCAAACGCCCCTCCCTTACCAAACATCTCAGCCCTATTATTGACACCCCCAATGGGATGATTACAAAAAAAGATGCCTGCCCCAACCCCCCAAAAACGCCTGACTGTCAAAACGCCTAAACAATAGAGTGGGCTTGTAAGTATCCTGCTTGTATCAGCTGATAAATGGGCCGCTCTTTAAGGAACTTATCTCTTTAGGACTTGCAGCATGAGGAATGGCATCATTTGTACTGTTTGCCTGGCTGGACGAGTCAAGCTGGATCCATTTAAAAGATAGTGAGATACTGTCGACAGCAATAGACAGGGTAATTGCGGAGCCACTACTGTGGTATAAATTACATCACTCCAAATGGCAGAGGGGCCCGCCGAGAGCAAAAAAAAAAAATCTGACAATTCACTCCACTCACCACCCTACTACTGCTTATCACTGCTTAGCAGAGAAAAAAAGAGACAGGTGAAAAAAATTAACTATTGATCAAATTAACAGTTTACCAATCCATTTAAAAAGGGTGTGGGGGGGGGGCAGGAAAGATTGAACAATTAAAATCCAAAGAGAATGCGGGAGGCCACCACGGGAACTGCAGTTTTGCTTTTCACATCATACTGTAGATTATGTACAGCAAAAATATATGCCGTCCATCTTAGAGTGTAGAAATTATTTGTGTTGAAATCATTCATAGTAAATCCAAATATTGTTCCAAAATTTTTTTTTTAATTATTTAGCATGAGTGCTAATATGTCATACTGGCCATAAAATAACCAGGCATTTGGACATAGATGCATGGATTCATCTGATTCATTTAATAAAAAATACCATTCAAAAGACAGCAGACAGCCAATATTACTTACCTTCAGCTCAAAGAGGCAAAAATGTATATTAATGCATTTAAACTGGAGTAAAGTCATCAGTAAAGTAGCAAAGGTTTTGTGTGGACATTCTCATAAAGGTGCAAAAAATGTATTATGCAACAAATCCTCGCTGGAATAGAACTTATTTTTATATTTAAAAACACCAACTGACATTTATGATGAAAAATTCATAATAAACAGACCAATAGAAATGGTCCAAAATTAGCCAGTATAATTTTTTTCTGATATACAATGATCTGCTCTGTTATAGTTTGCACAGAAGACAAAACAATAAAAACGAAACAACACCGACAGACGTTTGAACATAAGAGCGACTGTGATGTCACTACAAATGTTGATCCGTATTTAAAAAACGAACGGAAAATTCTGCATCAGTCTGACCTTACCCAGACAGACGAAACGCATTGGCTTATTATTTTTCCGCACCATAAAATATGAATAAGTAAAACCCAGCAATTAATAATGAGCCATAAATCTAAATATTCTGATGTATATATTCAAACGTGAATTGATGCTGCCACCTATGCATCTCCGGACATTCTTCATTTAGATGAGGAATATAATACTTTCCATTTGAAAAAAAATTTCCTTGCCATTGTTCCGGAAAGAGGCCCTCATTTCATAGCAAAACATTACAGGCAGTTTTTTTTGTTCCGCACAGTGGTTTTATGCATCAGCGACTTGATCTCAATTTACATGTATGTCTTGGGTTATGGTTGTATTCATTTAGGTCAGGTAGTTAAATCAATGGAGTACACTGTAACCTTCTCAGCTAAGACAAGCAACGCAGTATAGTGTGTTAAAAGACATCCTCATCGCTTGAGATGATATAAATGAAAGGCTTTATGTTTGTTGTTTTATTAATTTCAGATTACCTCATTATATCCTTAAAAGTCAGTGAATTGGAAAAGAAAGGAAAGGAAAGCGTTTCTTTTCACATCTCTTTATCACAGCGAGTATGAGGGCATTGATTGTTGACAAAATACAGCAATAAAGGAATACAAATATATTCTAGAAGTTATTTTTGATGCTTCGTTATAATTTAACATGTATGTCAATCTGTCCTAATGACACTGATACCTATGCTTATGTTCAGGATGGCCCAGCACTGAACAACATTTTGGGAAACAACCAGGAAATAAAGACTCCTGGCTTCCATAGAATACTAGTTTCAACTGTTTCATACATAAGTTTCTATCTCACCAGAGCTGTATAATTCAGGCAACTTCATCCAACCAAACATCTGCTGAAACAGTGGCACTGTTTTTCAACAGCAGCTACTTTGAGCCAGGCCACCCAAAAACCATCCAGTTCCAAATATACACGGATCATCCATTACACTAAAACACCTGCGTAAAACTGTGTAGGTCCCCTAATGCAGCTAAAACAGCCAGGACCAACAAGGCATGGTCCACTCTAAAGTGCTGTTGTGGTATTTGGCACCAAAATGTTACCCGTCCTGTAAGTTGTGAGGTCAAGTCTCCATGAATCGGACGAGTTTTTCCAACACATCCCTTCTGTGGAATAGGGCTGGCCTTTGCTCCCCATACGCAATGATGAGCCTCGGGCCTTCATGACCCTGCCAACTTTTGGTAGGTACTATCCACTACATGCCGGGAATTCTCTATACAACATGCCATTTTGAAGATCACCCGGTCATCTATCCATCACAGTCTGATCCCTGTTAACGTCACTCACATCCTTACACTTGCCAGTTATTCCTGCTTCCAACAGATCAACTTCAAAAACTGACTGACTCCATTGTTTTAATGTTGTAGCTGATTTGGTGTACAATAATGCCCGTCTTTTCGTGGGGGTTATGGGGATATGCAGCTCGGAAGGTAGAGGGACAAAAGTATTGGGACACCGCGACGAGGTGAACGGGTCCCCTTGTGTGAAAACATCCAGAAAAAATATATTTATTGCATTTAAAAAGCAAAAAAGGCAGAGGATATTTGCATTTCCCAAGTTATTGTGGGGATTTTCAGGTAAAACTATGAGTTTGGTTCTCAAAAAAACTCTGCGTTAAAATGTGGGGTTACTGTATACATTTAAACGTTTAAAAGAAAACAACCTTGCACTGAAGAGGAGGTGTAGGTGCTTACACAGAGTGTAGTACAATACATAAATAACCAGGATCATGGAAAAATGTGTCTATAGTAGTTTTGCATTTAGCAGAAATCACATTAATTCTACTATGATTTAGCTAAAGCCATATTCACCAGGGACCTTCCTGCAGTCCTCTAAACTTCACATATCTGATCCAAGAAAGGACTAGACCAGTCATTAGCTAGATCAAGAGTTGTGGATAGTGACCTCTAGACTAGACAAAACTAGAAAATAATGATGAAGGCATAATCTCTCTGTGACTGTAGTGGTAGAGTGTATCCTGAATTTTTTTTATCTTGATTTTTGTCATTTTTACCTGACCAGGCCGGTTTTGTATAGGATGGTGTTAAAATGATTGATAGAAAATGTCTATTAGTCATGATTTAGTTCTCAATTTAGAGCCCCAATGCTCTGTAAGGGCAAAACTTGGGCATACTTTCATTCTATACAGTAATTTTATCCTTAAGACGGTCAATGTTTATTTGGTCTATTGAAAAGCTTAATGCTAATTTTTGGTCTAATCTGACAAAAAGTCTCATTTTACCTTTGTCACATTGATGCTTTCTGCTAAAGTTTAGACTATGATGTGTTTTTCTTCAGTAATGAACAGTCACTCTCACGAGAGGTCAGTTGTATGCAGTACACCTTCACTCCAGTCTCAGACACTGAACTCTATAGTTTTGAGGGATGACCTTATCTAGGAAGTGCCTTGGTGCAGCCTCTGTTTTCTCACAAAGGGATCCAACAGTGCTCACTGAGATAACTTCATTTCACAGCTTTCCACAGTCTGTGCCAGAGATTTTATATTCAGAAACAGTGAATGGTTTTATTGATCACAGATAGATGCTAATTGTGGGCGCAGTGATCATTAGGACAATCTTCAATCAATGTAAACTTGGAGCTTACAAACCAAAGGGGTTAAATACTTATTGCAGCATCGGTTACAGATTTTTTTGATTCATTAATTTTAAAATGAAATATGCTGTCATCTGTAATCAAGGGAAATCTTATGACTTTTAGAGGAATGGAATATCTTAGTAAGACATGTATGTACTATTAAAAAAAAATTGCAGATCTACATCTGCTCACTAGACAGACGAGCACATTCGACAAAGTAGGGGCAGGGACGCACATTATCACAGAGAAACTTCCTCCAACCCTTTTTGGGCGAGACATTTCTCAGAACAGATTTTTCTAAACTCAACAGTATCTTTCAAGATAGGACGCCTCTTCTTTAATGCATAATGTCTTCCAAAAAAAAAAAAACAGATGTATGTTGTAGGAGGTCTATCTCGCGGGCTGGCTCGACTGCTTTAAGTCCCAGACACCTTATAGTGATGGCTTCAATTTCCAGAGCTTTTGATAAAATCGTGCAGTCTCTCGTGGATTGGGATTAAGTACCCTGCTATGGGAGCGGTTTAATGAAGTGCCATAGTTTCACCGCCTAGTGTTTGACATAACCTCACTCACCGGGGCAATAAATGCACTGTGATAAATACGAAGCCAGGAAACGTAAAACATACAGCTGTAATTGAGTTAATATGACTTAAAATACTAACTATTTATTATACCGGGTTGTCCTGTCATACAACTTCCACAGGTTAAGCTCTGAAAAACAGACAGAATGTGTTCTATTCAGACAAGGACCCACATGAACTCTAATCTGCTGGATGATACCGTCTTCATTTCTTAACGAGGAGCTGCACTGTAGGTGATAAAATCTACGTGTGAAAATGTTTGAGACGTCAATAAAATTAAGGGCTAAATATCGGAAAGTCCTATGGACATTTGTCAAATCTTTACTTCTACAGTTAATTGCAGTTATATCTTTTGTTGGTCTCAAACGTCTGTAATGTTGACTGAACTTGACTCTAGTTTGGCAGCTAAGGTATAAGTACACATACAAGTAAATCCGCACCTTTGAACGCTCTAGAATCCATGGCACGCAATAATTCAGTTTCAGAGCTTAATCTGTGTATGTCCCGGGCTTATAGCTCGATGCTAATGTGATGTACAGGGTGTTGATTTCATTAGTGTGAAAATGTAATCAAAATATCTTCAGCACTTTATTCCACATAAACCATAAATAAAAGGTGTGAAGGCAGGTGGGTCGTCAGGGACTAACACTGATTTCTTCTGACAGCTCAAGGAAATCACTTTCCTGCACTAAAAACAAACCAATCGCTCTCCTAACACAGCTTGATATCTCCTTGTTTATTTTGTAGCTGCCAGATGACCGTTATGTGAGGCCCCTTTCGTGGCGGTGCTACAGGATATCTTGCGGGTCACATCATTCTAGGGAGGTTGATGACTCGGTTAGATCTCCATCACTCTCCACTCAGGCGGAGAATATGTCCTCAGCAGAGGTGCACTGTTTAGATGGTGATGGAATCGAGAGCAAGTGACAGGCCACTGACAGCCGTTTCCTGAGGAGATGCCTCTATTAGTCCCCTGTTACCCCCTAACTTGTGTTTGCATTGATACAGTATGGTGTAAGAAGGGGATATGTTCCACTGCTGTTGTATACCATGTTTGTACTCCTGCAAACACACAAATCACACTCACAGTACAAAGACTGTAATCAAACACTAGCGGTGTATACTAGTATCACTGGATCATTTAAAATATCCATATTAGATTCATTTTGATCATGAGAAGATATTTAGGGTATGTTACAACATTAATTAACCCATTAATAAATGTTTGTTTTTATGGTCTATTACCAGGGATTGACATAAGTGGTACGCAAGCAAGAATTGTCGTATGTGGTACGACAAATACGCACCAGATTTTAGTCTTTACTGCGTCCCAAATTTGTATAACTTCATACTGGATTTCTAAGTACCACAGTGCCCATGGTAGGTGAATTTTTTTTCATTTGGGTGCGTACCAATTCATTAATGTAGGTACTCATTTGAGTACTAGGCCAAAAAGAATATGTCAACCCCCGTCTATTGCTACTATTACTATTAAATGTAACCAGTCTAATTTACACCAATCAGACACAACTTCGAAAACACTGACAGGTGAACAGTGGCACTTCAAAGTCAAGTCAAAGTCAACTTTATTGTCATCTCTGCTATATACTGTACAGGTACATAGA
This sequence comes from Clupeocharax schoutedeni, assembly GCA_037974565.1. NCBI lineage: Eukaryota > Metazoa > Chordata > Actinopteri > Characiformes > Alestidae > Clupeocharax > Clupeocharax schoutedeni. The sequence goes on from JBBPDH010000031.1 coordinate 15,036,498, forward strand.
GAGACGAGACGACGTGGCTCCAGTTATTACATACATACATTTAAGACGAGACAAGGAGTGTTAAATATAGTAACAGAGTCAGAAAGTGAGCTGTATTAGTCCGCAAGTGAACAGTAGGTTGGTGTGTTGGGAGCAGGAAAAATGGGAAAGTATTTAAGTGACTTTGACAAGGATTCTGTCAGAAGATCTCCAAAACGGCATGGTCGTGGGTTACAGTGTGCTATTATTAGTACCAATCAAAAATGGTCCAAAGAAGCAAAATCTATACTGCTCAAAAAATAAAGGGAACACTTAAACGAGACAATGTAACTTCAAGTCAGTCACACGTCTGTGAAATAAAACTGTCCACTTAGGAGGCAACACTGATTTACAGTCTACAATCGCATCAGTGTTGCCTCCTAAGTGGACAGTTTCATTTCACAGACGTGTTACATGTTACATTGTGTCGTTTAAGTGTTCCCTTCATTTTTTTGAGCAGTATATAAACCTGGGCACCACTGGCTCATTGGTGCCTGCGGAGAGTGAAGGCTAGCCCATCTGGTCTGATCTGATAGAAGATCTACTGTTGCATAAATAGCTAAAAAAGTTAATGCTGGCGCGACAAGTGTGATGTTCTGGGCTACCTTCATTTAGGAGGCTTTAGGTCGAGACATTTATGTAGATATGACTTTGCCATGTATCACCCGCCTAAAGCTTGCTGCAGAAGTAAACCTCTTCATGGCACTGGGCTCTTTCAGCAATGTGCTAGACAGATCGTTCTGATCCCTGGAGGCCCCACCTCACAACAGGACTTGCTGTTAATGCCTGGCTGCCAGATACTACATCAGACCTTCAGGAGTCTAATAATAATCTACACGAACCGATCAAGGACCTAGACTTTATTAGGCAAGTGGTTTTAAGGTTACAGCTGATTTGTAACATGAATAGAAAAATCTCGATTAGTTTTCTTGTGAATGTATGAGTTCCTTCCAACCATTTCGGCATTCAATAATTTAGATCATGCCACACATAAATTCTATGTGAAGCGGGAAAATACACAAAGTGCCTTCTAAGCCTGCAATTGATGCCGAGGGCAGTGACAGCTGTATTCATTTGAACCAGGAGCAAATAATCCTGACAAGTGTATAAAGTGCCAGGGTGAAAAGGTTATTCACTTAGTGTGCTGGTCAGCCGTAATTTAAAACAACTAGCCCCCCGGATCTGTTCCTAGGGCCACTCCCCCCCCCACACACACACTTTCAAAGGCCTCCCTCAGCGAAAGTTTTCTGCAGGATATTACACACTAGAGCAGGCACCAGATTGTGTGAGATTACGACAACATCCTGGAGCAGTCTTGGTTCTGTAATATCTCCATGTTTGCAGTCATGGCCTGTCACCCCAGCTGACCAGTGGAGACGCCTGGTGGGTCGCGCCCGTTCCTCAATCAACTTCAAGTGTTATTAAATAGTGACCTCCATAAAGAAAAGCGCAATGTAATGATGGCTTAAACAAACGCAATTTATCATCCTCCTCACGTTGACATTACTTTACCCCAGCACAGCCAACCGAGCAAGCACAGTTCAACTGGCTCAGTGGCCAGGCTCTGACCCCAAAAGAGACTTCCACTTGCCTTAGACCACACAGCGACTTTCACTGCAGCTAAAATCCCCAGCACAAAATGGCTCTACAGTAATGGATAAAAGGCTGATGTTTTTGTGCTCAAACTACACCAGAAGCACAGTTTGGGTTTATTATTAGCACACAGTTGTTTTTGGTACTTAAGTTATGACTAAACCTTTATAAACTCATGACTTGTTATTTATTTTAGATAACTTGTCCATGAAAGCTACCATGAAAGATAGAATTGTCAAATATGACGACTGGCAAATATAAGTTTATTAATATATCAACTTCATGGAATAGGACTGTCACAATTACTATATAATCACATGACTACAGTTACTACCGGAGGCCACTGTTGTTTTGAAGATTCAAGATTCAAGATTTTTATTTGCCCTTTGTGCATGGGACCAGCAGATTGCACATTTGAATTCTTGTGCAAAGCTCTCTCCGAGTCAGGTTACATTTTTGATAGGTAGAAAAGACAGGAAAATAAAGCAGAGAATAAAGCAATAAATCGTCTAGTAGTATACAATATATAAAATATATAAAGATATAAGTATCACTGTACAAGAGGATTATCTACATTTTTTTTCCTACAGATATTTTTTAAATACAAGTACTTGCACATTTTAATATTGCACATTTTTAATATTGCACATTTTTAATATTGCACATTTTAATATTGCACATTTTAATACTGCATATTTTTAATATTGCACATTTTTAATATTGCACATTTTAATACTGCATATTTTTAATATTGCACATTTTAAATATTGCACATTTTTAATATTGCACATTTTTAATATTGCACATTTTAAATATTGCACATTTTAATATTGCACATTTTTGAATATTGCACCTGATATTGTACCTGAAGTTTCACAAATCTAACTGCTTCAGTTTGCATATTGCACCTTAAACAGTCAATGACTTGTTCACCTTGTACAGTACAAGTGAGGTGTGTGAGGTAGTGTGTAGTGGGGTGAGGTAGTGTGGTGTTCAGTGTTTTTTGTTAAGTGTTCAGTGTAATCAAATGTCTACATTACATAACCAACAGAATGTAAAGTGTGATTTTACACATTGGGTTGAAGCACATGTCTGAAAATTACAGAGAGCAGAGCAGACATTGAATCTGTCATGGAACCTACAAAAACAGCAAAAGCTGTAAAATCTAACCGCTGCTATTACACATTTAGAGAGCAGCGGTGAGTCCTGTTGGTTTACTTCTTAATAATGTAGCAATGTTTGTAGACAAATAGCACTTTTAGAAGAAAGTAATCAATCTAAGGTTTATTACTAATAATTTTAGGACACGCCGATCTAATATTTAAGAACTAGTGTAAATTTTTGGTCCGACTGATGATCTTACATCGGCTCAGCATCGTCTTCCAATAAAGACTACAGCTTACAGCCGACACACATGTACTAGATGCATCGCTATAAAAAAAAAAAAAAAAATGTAAAAACTGTAAGACCACTTATTGTGGTCCAACCTGAATGCATAAGCAGTAGCCCCCCACTCACTCACAGTCTGTAAAAACTGAGAATAAAAGATTAATTGCTTGTATTTTTGCAATTTCTCTCTCGTGCTCTCCACAGTATTTACATTCTAGCATTCTGCTGGAGTTCAGTGTAAACTGTACAGTACGGATGTGGGTTTATTCTTTACTTTTTCTTCAAAGCTTATGAGTTTAAAATGAAATACAAGTGTTTTGGGAGCATGCTTTAGGCATTTTTGTTTACCATAACACAACACTTTTTTTTTCACTATAAGCGAGTGCATTGGAACGTAACCCCAGGAAAAGCGGGGGGTTACTGTATTAGTATAAGATCACTGATATTAATTTATTTAAAATATTTGCTACTCTGATAATATGGTATCTAAACGCCACAAGCAAAAGCTGCTTTTCTTCTTGTGTCAGAGCCAAAATTGTAAAGGACATCAACAATGCTACAGGGACTATAACATTGCTATATGTGCCTTCTCTATATGTGCCTTCTCCTTTCAAGTGGGTGAATACCAAATATATTGTATTATAGATTACAAATTGTTACAGCACTGTCTCTTTCCAGCATTGTCTATTTCCATCCCTACTTAGTGGCATTAAACTAAAACAGGGAATAAAACCACACAACCATTAGATGGAAAAGCAATTGGGGAAATTGGCATTATCTTAAACGATAAGCACTTGCTGCATATATCGAGGCTTCTGCATTAAATATTCATTTTAATTGATACGCATGGCAAGTGCATGTTCATAATTTGCTAATATTAAGACCAGATGAAAAGTTTCCCAAACTAATCAGATGTGATGCAATGTCTTTGGTTTATATATACTTTATACACCTTATTTATTTTGTGCAGTCTATGGGTACTGATTGGGTAGCACACTGACAGTGACAGTGTGTATGTCTGGTGTGTATTACATAGACAGCACCGATGAAAACTATTTGTTTAGTAATGCGCTTAGATGGCAGCAGTGAGTAATGCTTGTTTATTTGCGCTGAAGCTGTGTCTGCTGTCATTTGAGAGCTACTGTGTATCAACAACTGGGAAGTAAGATAGCTAATCATCCAATTTGCCCACTTAGGGCTTCATCAGTTGCATAGAGTGAACAAAAAAAGACAAATAATCTGATAATAACTTACATGACAATTAAGGTTCACTTTCAAATTTCATAATCGTGACAGATCTGGGACCAGTTCCTTGTTAAACCAGGCAAAATGCTAAATGCTGTAAGGCAACAGTCCTCCAAGGAACTGGGTTGGACACCCTGTCTTAAAGTGAGGGATGATATCTGACGGAAACACATTTTGTCATTCTGATCTGGACTCTCCTGGATGGATGCCTGGCATTTTCCCATTGTAGCTCCGGTTTTATAACGAGCATTATGGCCATAAAAGGTCTGCATTATTAGTTAACGAATAAAGGCACTGTATTGGTCAGACCCATCAAACAGGTCATTCAGGAAATTATGTGCCAGCTGGATTTTTATGACTATATTTTCTTATGTAGTATACTCTCCGGGTCAATGCTAAGCCGAAGCCGGTTGACACTTCATCCATGGAGCCGTGATTTTTTATATACATTATTGACTTGGCCTTTATTGATTGCACCGAATGTATCACACAAATCATATTGCCCCAAATCAATAAAGAAATCTTGTGGAAAATTTATATTAAAAGACCACTGTTTGCTTAAGTGAGTTTCAGACAGGCCATATTGAGTGTTCTCCTGATTAATTGAGTTAGTTTAAATTTGACCACTGCAAGCCCATTAAAGAATGCATTCTTAAATCACGCTCTGCCATTTCTGATTGAAATGAGATTTTCAGTGCAATGAGTGGACTGTTAAATAAATCATAAGTGCACTTTACAGAGTACAATAAAGGGAACAGAACTCTCATGAAGCAAGGTCTTTCCATCTTCATGCCCAGCACTTACCTGTGTGCATTTCTATGAAGCCAGTTACCTGCATCTTAACCTGAGAACACTGAACATACAGTGTAATCAACAAGCGGACATAGCATTAGACTACAGCGGCGTTTATGGTGTTTAAGGGATTAGTGAGAATGTATATTTGTTCGATTTTGTCACTTGAATGGAGATAAATTTAACTAAGCAATACTCTATAATATTTAAAAATGCATAACAACAGTTTTGTGTATTTAAAGAATCAATCACAGATGTACTCATAACGGCACTATGAATAGGAAAGCAGGGCAGTCTTTAACAGTATTCCAATATTTACCAATGAAACAATATAATCGAAATCATTTTGACTGATAAAGAGTCACAACCTACCGTTTATCAATTTAGCCGTCTGACATGCTGCTCAATTTGAAGCTAAACGGCACTCGGTCAGAATGTAATGGGTGAGCATATCAATTTTGAGCTCTAATCATGTAATTGATGTAAAAAGGTCACTTGGGCTTGGAGGTTTTGCTCACTCAGCCACACCGCAGAAAACAGTGCGAGGATGTGTCGCCTCAGTGGCACTGAAGGGCAGACTTCTCAAGGAGGCCGTTTATTTATTTATTTTTTTATTTTTTCATTTCTATCAGTTGATCATTTCTGTTTAATTATGTGGGGTGGATTTTGGAGTAGATAACACGCTGTTATCTCCAAGTAAGAAGGATAGAAAGGATATCAAAAAGATAAAAGTCCCATTCTAGATGCCTAGATTGCCCAAATGTTCAAAATATTTTAATGACCTTTTATCTTTTTCAAAAATGGAATGTTCTCAAAAATGTTAACGCGCCAAACAAAGGAAAGCAGAAGATACCGATGTGGAGGTACATTAGTCTTTGAACTGATAAAGCCATTGATGAAATAATCAAAAGGGAGGGAGGGAGGGAGCGAGGGAGAGGCTCCATGGCGCACATAATGGCCCGAAGGGATTAAAAGATCACCTGAGTCAGGAGGTGTGCTAAAGACTATGAAATGCAGAAATGATTAGAGAAGATATAGACGCAGCAATACTAAACGAGTAACTGAGAAAGGCTGCACACATAGGGAGGTGACATCCGGGTAGAAAGTGAAACTGAGTACTCAGTAGTCCTGGATAAACGATGCTTAATAGCAAACTTAACAGTAAAACAAAAACACCTTCTAAGCATCTGAGCACGCATGTAGCTTTCCTAAGCTTCGGCTGGTGGACCGTTTCTAAACAAAACCTTCTCTGAGGCATTCTCACGTTTTGTGATCATACTGATAGTACGATGAAGTTTCTACGTAAGCATAAAACCCGTAAATGCAGGGGCCGCCGAGTGCGAGAGACTGAAAAAGTGAAAGTTCTACACAGACGGTTTGGGAATGGGCGATCAGATGCTCCATTAAGAGCGGATTTATTCAATCAGCTGGCTCACCTCTTAATTAAAGGAACTAATTATGCTATCGAAAGACTTAGCTGGTGGCTCCAAACCGGGGTCGGCCTGTGTGATTCCCCTCCTGCCTCGATGAAGGTGATGACCTTGTGATAACCTGTGTGTTCATCAGTCAAATTACTGTCCCCGGTAATGGTAATGCCAAAGCACTGGAACACTGAGGCCAACTAATCTGTATTCAAATTACACCCCACCAAACAGTAAGGTGGGCTTGGTGGCTATAACTCAGCCACAGTGCACGAAGGGAGGAGAGCCTGACAATGCCCAAGAACCCCCTTCTGGCCAATCGGACATTATCATACATTTCCCAGGTGTGCGACAGGCCTTCTGGGGCGCGACTGATATTGGAAAAATTAATCATAAGTTCCCTGTGCTGCCTAAATGGTCAACTTAAATTAATTAATTGCCAGGGCAGTGGAGAGGACTCTGGCAGGTTAGGCAGTGCAAGTCTGTGCTCAGATGTTGTTAGAGGCAGAGATCCTGAGGGCTTTTTTAAAGTTAACTAACAATAAAGGACTAATTTTTCAATATTTTGTTTCATCAGTTCAGTCCCAGTCTTTATTGTGAATTTAGGAACTATATAAAATAACCTATTACAGAGGGGCTAACAGTGCTAGCCAACTCTGCTAACTCTGAATTTTGAGGGAAAAAAATCTAATTTTTTTTAGAATATTTTGGCCAGTCAGCAATGCTGTCTATCAAACACTACCGCTATTTTTCTCGATATTATTTTTGGAAAATAAAGTTTTCCTTCATGTAAACTGGACGTGTAAACAGCTGTGTGTCACATTTCTCTCTCTCTGGATGTTCAGCAGCGATGGGCAAACATCGAAATAAAGATATTTCTGAATGCAATTCTTGACGTTTGATGCAGCTTTTCACTGTATTATAAGGTTTTAAGGGCACAAAAATATTTTTAATAGTATTTGAATCAGTACTGATATCTGCATACTGATGTCAATATTACTTGGCATTGGACTGTACATTAAAAAATGGTATTGTCTATCTCTATAATTGTAGGACATATATATAGTTGTGTAATATATATATATATATATTCACAACTATCTATCGCTGCTGTACTTTGACTGCTTAGTCTGAAGGAAACTTAAAATCAAGTTTAACATACCTGGTCAGTCTTCTAAACTTGATTAATCCCAGACAAACTTTTAGCTTTTTTAAAGTCTGAAAGAGAAAGGCAAAATATGGACAGAGCATCTGATAAACACTTTAATATTTTAGTAAAACCTGAGGTAAACATGGCACATCCAAAAGAGTTTGTAGAACACAGGCCTAATTCAGCAGCTATGCAGTACGTTGACATGTTTAACACTTCAGTTTAGGCGTTACAGTATGTTACGTTTAATAGCAGACTAAAAATAGGTTTAATCTTTTTTAAACGTTGAAAAATGTAGTGAACGTGTAACCTCAGAATAGGTTACCTCAGACTTAACTCTTCCTCAGACTTAACTCTTCATAGTCCTATAAACGATGAGAACTCCCACTGAAGCCAAACACTGCAGAAATGTAGAAACTCCTGCTCGGAGAAGTTTGTCCTCAGATCGCATCATACACAGAGACATGTCGCCATCTAGTGAGAGCATCAGGTCTTGCAGACCCTCCACGCCACATCTAATAAAAGACCATTAAAATGTACATTATATGGACAAAAGTATTGAAGCTCTTAGTTATTGATATCAGGTGTCACCTTTCTTCCAGTGATGTGTTTAATCTTTTGGAAACATCAAGACATTCTGGATAACTTTGTGAACAAAGTTGGGGGAAGAACCTTGTAAAGCCCTGATCTCAACCTCATCCACATGGGAACAGAGATTGCGAGGCTGCCTGACCTCATAAATAATCCATAATCTTATGGAAAGCCTTCCAAGAAGTGTGAAAACTGTTATAGCTGGGGGTGTTTGAATGCAATAGCATTACATTTA
>JBBPDH010000031.1:15092066-15104677 GCA_037974565.1 Clupeocharax schoutedeni
CATCCTCCTCTTCATCAGAGACAGTACCCATCCTCCTCTTCATCAGAGACAGTACCCATCCTCCTCTTCATCAGAGAGTATCTGACAATATCTGTCTGTCTGTCTGTCTATCTATCTATCTATCTATCTATCTATCTATCTATCTATCTATCTATCTATCTATCTTTCATGTCCTTTATGTCTTTATGTTCTATCTGTGAAGAGGGTGTTCAAGTAAGAATTTCATTGCGCTCTGTACACTGTACTTTGTACATATGACAATAAACTTCAACTTCAACTTCTCTCTCTCTCTCTCTCTCTCTCTCTCTCTCTCTCTCTCTCTCGCTCTCTCTCTCTCTCGCTCTCTCTCTCTATCTATCTATCTATCTATCTATCTATCTATCTGTCTATAAATCATGACTGAACTGTACTTATGCACAAATGTGTTAATGTCATTTTAGCTGATGTAAGATGTTATGAGTTCATTTTAAAGCCACAGACTTCTCCACATTTCTTTTTGCTTGTGACCGGGAGCCTTTCGATGGAAAGGGGGACCTCGGGCAGTCTGGACTAAGACAGCTTTGGTGCATAATTTTCATTTTGGCAAGGAGAGTTCAGACACACTTTTGTCAAACATGCCTGCAAGTAAAAGACTCAGGCAAATAAGAAGTACAAGTAGTTTATTTGTCACACACAAACTGTGTAGTGAAACTTAGCCTGTGTATGTAACTCGCCCTAATACAAGTGAGGACATGCACAATGAGCTTGGAGGAGTGGGCAGCCACTGCTGAAATCCAGGTCTTTCTGCTGGTGATATGGTCAAGGTCACTGGCAGGAGTTCTAATTCTAGCACGCATGTCTGTGGTAGGAGGGATACAGACACAGACATGGAAGGACATGCAAAATCCACACAAAAAAAACTCTGGATATCCTGGCTGGGGCCCAAAGCCAGGCCCTTCTAGCTGTGAAACAACAGCGCTAACCACTGCACCTCCATTCATTTCTCAGGGCTTACATAGCAGGGAATAGGTATTAGGTTATCGGGAACAGGTAAGAAATGAAGTGAGACCATTTCCCAATCCAAGTGCTCCATACACCCTCATGCACATCTGGCAGACCTAATTCTATTCAGGTAGCTCAGTGGGTAGGATACTTGCCTCCAGATCAAGAGGTTGTGGGTTCGAATCCTACCTTCAGCATACCACCACTGGGTCCCCGAGCAAGACCCTTAACCCCAAGTAAGTCCAGGGAGACTGTCCCCTGTAGTTAGGGAATGAAAGTCGCTTTGGATAAAGCGTCTGCTAAATGCCGTAAATGTACTAAAGCCTTAAGGTGATTCAAAACAAAGAAATTGCGGGGCTAGCTCAAGATTTTTGCACTGCCCTATATTTTTTTAATTCCAGAAATGACCTATTTTAATCACAGGTCCAGAGTTATCAGAACATTAGCATGAAGCATTAGCAGCAGCTATAGTGAAGCCTGAATTCTGCCCATAAATGTTTATATTTTTAAATAACTGATAGTCTGACAGTGTCAGAAACCACATTAGCAAGTCAATGCTAGTTAATGCTAATTAGTGAGTATCATTTAAAAAAAGTGACTGTAACTGAGAACTATCATCTCTAGTTCACCTCGAGAATGTACAGTGTCTGCTCTGGCTTTCTCTCCTCTTCTGCCCTCTGCTGGCCTCCTCACATTTACAAACAAGACCAGGCTCAGTAGCACAGTCCAGCAACGTCACTGATGTGCTCGCCATAACTACGATGTAATGGACCCCAGTGCAAAAAGAGCCTCCATACTAAAATTGTATTGTTTACTCACTAATAATTCTCAAAAACAGTTAAGCCCACCCACTGTCATCTAATGTAGGTTTGGGTGTAGGGATAATGTGGCCATTTCAGTGTTTGGAGGCGGGTTTGTTCTCAGCACAGACTTTGATTTTTAACAATCTGTGCTAAGGTTGTGACCTGAGATATCTGTAGACACCGCCACACTGTAACTCTCACTTGCATTAAAATCTCTAATGCAATAGAATGGATCGCTGTAAGTCAGTTGTAAGATGTATTTATCTCATTAAAGTTAGAAAAACATTGGCATCTACATGTTTTGTCTGTGTGACATTCGCTGGTATGAATATGCTTGTCTAGGTTTGGGGATCTGTTGGCCACTGACATCAAAATGTCCAGCTGAGTCACTCAATGACATGCAAATCACTTCATAACTTTTATGTAACATGTTTATTCTATATTTTTGGTTGGTTGCTGTTATTCAGCAAACTTACAAATTCAGCAGCAAATCAAATTATTATTTCCCCCACTGTATATATATGTACTATATATATATTGTATACCTTTTTCCACAGAACTGTGTATAAAAGTAAAATGTATTAACAAATTCAGGATACATTTCACTGTGTGTTGTACTTGTATGACTGCATGTGACAAATAAAGTATCTTGAATCTTGAAATTACAATAATGAACCTGTTGGTGTTAGATCCAGTGGTGTGAGTATTTTCAACATACACTTGAGTAAAGTACATATCTTCTGATATAATGATTACTCAAAAGTTTCTCATGCTGAAACCCATTGTCTCGAGACATTAAGGCTGATTAAAATGTAATATATTAATACCTAATAATGACGCATTAATAATTATTAACACATTACCAGTTCAGTAACTGGGGGTATTAGGCGGTTTAATTTTGCATGTCATTAATGACCCGCGATACTTATCTACATCTCACTTGCTTGGCACGAAAATGTACCTTATTTCGCACTAGTTAAGCCACACAGCCGCTTTGATGGAGAAAGATTCGCGACTGAGAACTGCTACAGCTGACAAGGAACCCCCCTCCTCCTATGAAAATGGAACATTCCTAATTTTGCCGCAGTGTTTGGCGCAAGGATACAACGAAAGACGCGCCTATCCAAGAGGCGTTTTGTTATTGATGTTCCTCCGCCACCTGACAACTTAATTTGCTGGTTTTCCGTTTTTATTAGATTAAGACCTTCTTTCTTTCCTCTATATTAGATGTATGTGTGTTATATTAAAAATAATTAATTTATTTAAGGACTCCAGTTACATATGTCAGAGAGGGCGAGTAAGGACTATTATGTATTAAAAGAAGTCCCGGCAACATTCCGCCATTTCGAAAGAGGCTATTGTTAGCCGAGTTGTTGCGATGGTGAGGTTAAGCAGCAGCCTGAGCGATTTTGACCAAATTTAAAAAGGAAATATTCATAGGTTTGCATTTCATTATACAAGATTAATAGCAAGACAGTTTTATGCCGCTGGGGTGTGCCTACGAGGTGTAAGTGAAGCCAGTTAAGCTCATTTATTCGGTTAGCTTAGCTAGCTTCGTAAGGAGAGAGGGGGAAAGACGACCCGTTCCTGAAGACACCGGCTTTGTCAGAGTTTTGTCACTTAAAAAAATAACTAAATAGGGTAACTCGTACAGAGTCAGCCCTATTTTTGTCTTTATTATTTCGATACGGTAGCTTCGTTTGTTTTGGCACACTGACGACCTCTGGGCGAGACTCGAAGGCAGAAGGGGAGATGGCGAGCTCGGTGGGAAACGTGGCCGACAGCACAGGTAAACGTGACAGGGGACTAAAATAACAGCACACTTACACTATATGGACAAAAGTATCGGGACACACTTGTTTTCCATGGTTTGGGCTAGGCCCTATACTTCAAGTGAAGGTCAATCTTAATGCGTCAGTATAACAAGATATGTTGGAAAACCCCATGCTTCCAAATTTGTGGACCCAGTGTTTTGAAGAAGGCCATTTTCTAATTCAACATGACCGGTCCAAGCTTCGTAAAGGTTGAATGAATTCGGTGTAGAAGAACTTGACCGTTCCGCACAGAGACCTGATTTCAAGCCCATCCAACACATTTGGGATGAACTGGACCGGAGATTGCGTGCCAGGCCTTCTTGGCCAACATTAGTGCCTGACCTCACAAATGCTATAGAATGACTGGTAACACCATTTCCCACAGAAAAACTCCAGAATCTTGTGGAAAGCCTTCCAAGAGGAGTGGAAGTTTTAGCAGGGTGGACCAACTTCATGTTAAATCTATGTGTTTGAATATAATGCCATTAAAGTCCCAGTTGGTGTTTTAGCCAGGCGTCCCAATACTTTTGACCGTATTGTGTACTAGCTTTGCTAGTAAATAGTGGGCTTGCGTTCTGTTTCAAACAGGTTAATTACCATTAATGTTAATGTGCTTGATCCCTTACCAGTTTAATAGCTTTCCTAACCCGATTGTGGAGAAGATAACTGGTGATCCGTAGGTTTAATTCTTGTTTAGCAGAAAACTGATGTCTTTGTGAATATTGACTAACATTAATCATAACACTTTGCAGCCGACCTAGGCGTTGTTTTAGCTTTCAGCATGTGACATTATGTAAACAATACATCTCTAATAGACTAATATGTATAAATATGATTTAGCTCCTGTATAGTGTAACATCACATGTAAGGTGTGTGTTTCGATGAACACGTTCCCAGCTTCAGTACAATTTTTTAGTTTAATTTTCGGGCTCTATTCAGCTAAAACTGCATGCACTTCCCCTTTTTGACCAGTGTAAATGATAGATCAGAGTAGGTCCTGGTTTAATCTCTTTATTATTAATCTTTGACCACTCAATCTTAAGGTTTGTGTATTTACTGCTTTTCTGCACTCAGGAGAAACCACATATTTAACTGGTATTAAATGGTGTGATTTCAATTTATTCAGAAATCAAATTTAAAATCTGCAGTATGAATTATTATAATTATCTAAATTATATCAAAGTTTAAAGACAACAGGGTCAGATTATTCAGGAGAAAATGGCAAGGGTAATTTTTGCATAAATGTTGTCATAAATTGTCAATCTTTCAGACGAAGATGAGCGTATTTCGCATCAGTAGAAGGAATAGGTGTATCTACTTGCAGCCCCAGCGTTCCGTAATGTTTTAACGGTCTTCGTATTTTTTGTGGTTTGATTTTTTTTTTCTAAGGTAATTGTCTATGACATTTTATGTGGAACCCCTGTCTTGTCATCCTCATTGTCATGCCCCTTTCCTGTATCTACATTTTTCTTTCTTTTAAAGGATAAGTTCAGCATTTGAGCCCAATTTAACACTATTATTGCTTCAGTAATCACATCTACACTTCATGAGACCACAGTAGTCTGAACTCATCCTTTAAGCTGTTTCAAAATTGAATGAGTTTCTCTGTATTTTTTTATTGAGCTTTTTCATGTCTCATATTTGTGTTCTCATACTAAGAGAAACTCCATTCACCCGTATTTTCTTTTTGTCGCAAGACACGCATTTGTCTAGTTTGCATGATAGTAAAAAAAAAAATCTTTGTTCTTGTCATTTTTTTTGTCTCATTTCCATTTCTTCTAACATGTTGTTTTCCCCCCTCCTCCTTTGGGTTGTGTTGGTGCCACAGAACCAACAAAACGTATGCTTTCCTTCCAAGGGTTGGCTGAGCTGGCACACCGTGAATATCAGTCAGGTGATTTTGAGGCAGCAGAGCGCCACTGCATGCAGCTGTGGAGGCAGGAACCTGACAATACTGGCGTGCTGCTGCTGCTCTCTTCCATCCACTTCCAGTGCCGCAGGCTTGACAGGTAAGGTGACTCAGGAAGGTCTGTGCCCTTTCAGTGGGCTGCGTGAACCACAATGGGCCTGGCTCATTCTTCTTGGTTGGGACGTATGGGCAAATACAGGAAATTCACATTTCCAACTTTCGGATCTTTCTTCCTCTTGGCTGTTTTGTCTGTTATTTGTGGTGGTGGGGGTTTAACAATGCAGTTTTCTGGCTTTGCTACATTGACTATTTTTATTGCAATTAATTCTTTTTTACAGTGAAACTTGCTCTGGGGCCTCCTGCTTCACCAGGCGGGTGCTGCTGAGCAGATTTTTTTTTTTTCACATTCATTGAACTGATGTCCTTTGAAACTGGGGCACTTTTTCTTTGTCTTATTTTAGAAATCAAGTACATTGGTTTGATAACTAGGAATGGTATTTATTTTTGTTTATGTATTTATTTCTCCCTCACTGACCATGAGCAGTTGTAGTGCTATATTTCTAGGTGGTCTAAACATAAAACTAAAGAAAGTTGAAAGAAAAATGAGGTGTCAGAATTTTCATTTTAGATCTCTGTAGATAAAGTGTCTCTTAACAGTATTAAAACCACTGCATTTTGGGTAGCATTTGTCAGTTCAGGGCTCTGCTATACTTATCTGTTGATGTTAATTTATTTATTTTTTTTAAATTTTTGGTAATATTCCTGTATTGCCATGCAGGTCAGCGCATTTCAGCACTCTGGCCATCAAACAGAATCCCATGCTGGCTGAGGCCTATTCAAACTTGGGCAATGTCTACAAAGAGCGCGGTCAGCTGCAGGAGGCTATTGAACATTACCGCCACGCACTACGCCTCAAGCCGGACTTCATCGATGGCTACATCAACCTGGCCGCAGCCCTGGTTGCTGCAGGGGACATGGAGGGAGCTGTGCAAGCCTATGTGTCTGCTCTCCAGTACAACCCTGTGAGTGAGCACACGGCTGGATTTACAACTGCACTTCTTGCTGTTTCACTTGTTCAATGGCTGTGGTTTGATTGAAAGTTAAGTTACAGTTTTTCTTTGTCATTACAGGATCTCTATTGCGTGCGTAGTGACTTGGGCAACCTTCTCAAAGCTCTTGGGCGCCTGGAGGAAGCAAAGGTCTGTTTTGACATGTCAGCCTGTGCATGTCTTTGTAGAGTTTTTTCCCCACATTTATTTATTTTTTAAGATATTTTTCATCCCCCTTAGCTCTCTATCTTTTTGGAGTGAGTGCTTCCTTCTTTACCCTACACTATTTTTTGTGCTCTTTTGAGTGTAGTGCTCAGTATCATTTCTTTATCCCCCCACCCTTATTCCAGCCCACAAACCCAACCCCCTACCACCACCACTCACTCTGCTGCTCAATAGGCCTAGCCTTTGTCCTTCTGTATACACAGTCCCAGAGCCTTTAAATATTCCTATTCATTTAAAATGTCAAAACACTTTAGGGGTAAAACATCAGATTACTGTCAATATTTTTTGACATTTGGAACTTTTTGGCCCCCCCCCCTCCCCCACCTATTTTTGTCCCAGATATGGCCCCAACCACTTTCATGACAATCATAGGGAACTACATACCTGCTGGTCTTTAGTGTTTGTTTTCTTTTTGTTTTTTTTATTGCACAATGTCTAGACCCTTCCTCCTCTCTCCATTGCGTTCTTCTGCCCTCTCTCACTCCTCCTGCTTCTCTCTGTTTAAACACTGTGCTCCATCCTGGCCTGGCCTCTTTGTCAGTGCCCCTCCACACAGGAAGAAAGGCTGGGGCCTTCTTTGTCTCACCAAATGAAGAATCCTTTTACACACTTCTGTTCTGGCATGTTGTTCCTTTAGTGTTATGGAGGGATTATGCTGGCTCGGTCTTGAAAGAAACGCAATGGACTGATATGAAGTTAGTGATCTTTGCTATGCAAAAAAATAAGATGGCTTCTAACCCAGACATGTTTCCGCTTCGTATTTTTGGTCTACGGAATTTATAATTCATTCTCAACATTCTTGAAGGCTTAAGAACAGTAGAAATGGCCCTGGTACTTCCCGACCGCCACTTACATAGACCAATATGAACTCTGGCCCCTTAAAGGTGGGTCTTTGAGAGATTCCGAAGCACCTGCAGAGAGATTTCTCCTCGCTGGTTAGAAGCCCTCTTATTTGTGCCTCAGGGGGGAGGAGTGGGGAGGAGCACTGGGGTGCCAGCACCCGCCACACTGGCTCTGTCGCTCTGCCCCCCCGCGCGCTTGCTCAGGGCTCGTGGAGTGTGCGCGCAAAGAGCTGCCTGCCTGACCCTCCAGCCGAGCGTACTGATGCTCTTCAAGGGCTCCACAATGCTTTTGCAAATAACTACACATTTGTAAGTCCCCAGTAGTCCACTATGTGACTGTCTAGTTTTCTGTCTGCCCCCGACATTTGTTTCACTGCAGGATGGCTAAAGGGCATTTGGGAGGTTTGGGTGTTAACTTTTTGTCAGCGCTGTGGTAGGCCTGGGCTGTGCCAGGCAGGCGGCTCCCTATCTGCACTCCACTGCACGCGTCAGATGCGTTGATAGAGAGAAAGAAATACACATGCGCAGCACAAGCATTGACCTCTTTATTTCAGAGCTGTGGAGGCTTCTAGATACAAATCATTAAACCACAGGCTTTTTTTCTTTACCCATTGGCCAGGATTCAAGAAGGCAGGACAGCATAAAGCAAGCAATGTATTAAACTCTGTAAACTTAAGAATTTGATAAAGGAAGGAAAAGAATAAATGATTATTTTCTCACTTTTGTCTTTCCCAGTATGATTAATGTTATGATTAATATTATCCCCAAAGAAATGTGTTCAGTTCATTTGGGGAAGATCAAGCCAGTTAGCCTCCCTCCTTTATTTACATTTGAAACAGGATGAATCAAATTTATGTAAGAAAGATAACACAAAGCCTTTCTTCTCTCTCATCCCCTTATAAGCTTTTTTTTCACTTTTGAAACTGAAATTCTATTTATTGCATGAGTGAAGATTGAGTAGGATGGTTTAATTTTTTGGTTTGTTTCTGTGAATAGAGTCTTTTTTTTTATATCCATATGAAACAAATGTGTTGATTACAAACTTTTACTAACGGTCTTGTTTTCTTATTTTGTCTCTTTTGGTTTTTTCCACCACTGATATTGTTATTTAGAAGGTTTCAGGTGGGTGACACTATTCCTGCGTAGGTGCGGTCCGGCGGAAAGGAACACTAGGGCAGCATCAGTCCTCTCCTCTTCTTCCAGCTGCGGCCGCCCCCCCAGACAAAGTCCATAAATATGGTAACGGGTTTGTAACTGCCAACAAAAAAACAAAAAAAAACTTCTTCATGCCTGAGTTCTTCTGTCTTGTGGCTATATTTGAAGAACAAAAGAAAACAAAAGTAATTGGGGATTAAAAAAAGTGTTATTTACATATATACAACTTAACATCGCCCAACTACGCAATTAAAAGAAACACGGATTGGATGCAGTAAACAAACAAAAACACAGTAAGAACCCTCTAACTCTTACTTGTTAATTATTTTTTCCTGTTGCTTTGGTTTATCATTTTTTCCTCTTGATTTGGAGTTGCAGCGTTCTGCTGAGCAGATGATGCGCTGTGAGTCTGCAGCGACGCAGGGGCTGCGCAGCGACAAAACGCTCTCTTATGCGACCCAAAGGCGCGCGCAACAGATGCTCCCTCTTCCCCTCCCCTCCTGGCCTGCAGACCACAGACCTGCCTGCCCACCATGCTAGCATGGCACCCAGCGGACCCTCCAGGCCAAAACAGGACACCATTGGCATCATTTGTACCATTGGATAGCTGTATTAAGCTCACCACATCATCTTCTAGTCAATCTTACCATTTGTGTATTTTTACTGTGTTCCTGCATGGTGGTGGGCTTCAGAGAGTGTGCCAGACTAGTGGGGTCAGGGGTTCTACGGTTTAGGTCTGTGGTTTCTGCTGTAAGCTGGAGTAAGCGCCGGCGAAAGCGAAAAGCGAACATGGCGCAAGCAGCGACTGCGGCGCGACGCGACAATGGCCGCCCGTGTGGCTTTTTGCGCTTGCATTACAGGGACTTCCATCTACACTCTCCACAGGCATTTAAGGTTGTGACTGTAATCTTGATAAACTAATAAATGCTTTTTTTTTTAATCTAAATTTGAATATGTGATATACAGCAGTGATGTTAATGGTCAGATCTGAAGTATGGCTCTCCTATGACGTCTCATAATATTGTTCTCTGGTGAGACCATAACTGAAGAATGTCAGTTGGAGGGTAGGTGCTGGTCAGATTTGCGCAGCGCAGGAAAAAGCGTGCAGCTTAGCGCGGCAGAATGGTGCGCTTGCGAGCCCACGCTGTAGACTCACTTTTTGCTTTTTTGAGAGTAGATTCTGACTCTTGTTTTCTCTGCCCTTTTTGTTTTCTTTCTTTTTATTCAATCTTTTTTTATTTTATTTTACAACCCCCATCT
The DNA here is from genome assembly GCA_037974565.1 of Clupeocharax schoutedeni. NCBI lineage: Eukaryota > Metazoa > Chordata > Actinopteri > Characiformes > Alestidae > Clupeocharax > Clupeocharax schoutedeni. Next base: position 15,102,105 of record JBBPDH010000031.1, read on the forward strand.
TCCCTGTCTGCTCTACTGCTCCTCTCTGCCCCCCTTCCTCCTGTTGTTTTCGTTGTTAACCCGCTAAAGGCTTGCTACCTGAAGGCAATCGAGACTCAGCCAAACTTTGCTGTGGCCTGGAGCAACCTGGGCTGTGTGTTTAATGCCCAGGGAGAGATATGGCTGGCCATTCATCATTTTGAGAAGGCAAGTGCACTCAAGTGAATTGCATATATGTCTGAAGAAATTAGTGTTGGGTCTGATGCAGTATTATTTCATTGATTGTCTGTTTTTCTTTGTTTTGCAGGCAGTGACTTTGGATCCCAATTTTTTAGATGCCTACATCAACTTGGGCAATGTTCTTAAAGAAGCCCGAATTTTTGACAGGTACTTTTGTGATTTTAGAATGGATTATTACTTTGTAATATATTTCTGATTAAAGTATATTCAATATAAATTGATATGTAGGTTTAGAAGTTACAGAATTCAGAAATGTTCATTACAGAGCTGTTGCTGGTTATCTGCGAGCCCTCAGCCTGAGCCCCAACCATGCTGTGGTCCATGGTAACCTGGCCTGCGTCTACTATGAGCAGGGTCTTATTGACCTTGCCATTGACACTTACCGTCGTGCCATTGAGCTGCAGCCTCACTTCCCTGATGCTTACTGCAATCTGGCCAATGCACTGAAGGAGAAGGGCAATGTAAGGAACTGCATTTGCATCTGGAGCTAGTTGGAGTCTTTGTTACATTTTGTTAAGTTGCTATACTGTATAAATAACTTGATCATGAGTTGTCACTTGGTTTTGATGGAGTTCTTCTTTTTGAGTTGGCTCACTCGTCCTGTAGCTTAGGCTCACTCTGTCTTCCTTTAGGTGTCTGAGGCAGAGGAATGCTACAATACAGCTCTCCGTCTCTGCCCCACTCATGCAGACTCTCTAAACAACCTGGCCAACATCAAACGGGAGCAGGGCAATATTGAAGAGGCTGTGCAGCTCTACAGGAAGGCTTTGGAGGTGAGATAATCTTACATTTGTGGATAATTGATGATATACTGTCGCTTTTCATATTGTCTGAGAAATCAGAAACAAACTTGGCTTGTTTGACAGGTGTTCCCAGAGTTTGCTGCAGCCCACTCCAATCTTGCCAGCGTCCTTCAGCAGCAGGGCAAGCTGCAGGAAGCCCTCATGCACTACAAAGAAGCTATCAGGCATGCTAACTTCTGATTATTTTTTTCATGGTTCTAATCTCTTTATAAAAGTATAATAATACTTCCTCTTTGAACTACAGGATTAGTCCAACCTTTGCTGATGCTTATTCCAACATGGGAAACACCTTGAAAGAAATGCAGGATGTGCAAGGGGCACTGCAGTGCTACACACGTGCCATTCAGATCAACCCTGCTTTTGCAGATGCTCACAGCAACCTGGCCTCCATTCACAAGGTTGTTTTTTTTTTTTCCCTCAACGTTTAGGCAGTATATTGTCATTACTTTTGAATTTATCCACTGACTGTGTGCCCCCTACTCCATAGGACTCTGGGAACATTCCAGAAGCTATTGCATCTTACCGCACTGCCCTGAAGCTCAAGCCTGATTTCCCTGACGCTTACTGCAATCTTGCACACTGTCTACAGGTAAGTTTAATTTATGTATGTATTATGCATTTGTTTACCCATTTATTATTTTTCTTTTATTGTGGCAAATTTATTCACTGTCACTTTTTCCTTTGTTTATAGTTTGAATATAATCTAATGCATTTATTAAATGCAACTATCCACTTGTGTTATTAGCTAAATACTGTTTTTCCTCTCATATATTACTTTTGTGCCTTGATTGAAATTAAAACTGGTCACTGACGGCTCCTCAGTCATGATGCTAGAACCCTTTTTTTTTTTTTTTTCTTTTCAGATTGTGTGTGACTGGACAGACTATGATGAGCGCATGAAGAAATTGGTGAGCATTGTGGCTGACCAGCTGGAAAAGAACCGCCTGCCCTCTGTACACCCCCACCATAGCATGTTGTATCCTCTTTCCCATGGCTTCCGTAAAGCCATTGCTGAGAGACATGGGAATCTCTGTTTGGACAAGGTAGGTTAATGATGTCCATTATAGGAGTCTCAAATCTTTGCAATTTCTACTTTTCACTCCCATATGTAGTAAATCAGCCAAGACATGGAATGACTTAAAAATCATTTAAAAATATCAATGTGAATCTATATGTGGGGGCATCTGTACAAAACAACAGGGTCTGTCTTCACAAACAATAGTACTGCAGATTAGCTAAATTTTTTATAATATAAATGTCATAAACAAGGACAAATAGGATCCACTCCTCTCTATTCCTGTTGCCTGTGTTGTTGATTATTTATTTCAATTTTATTGCTCATCGTAAGTCGTCTTTAACCATATTGTTTTTGCCTGAACGTTTTCTATGAGCAAATATTTATTTTAATATTTACTAAAAAATATAAAAAATAAAGGTATTTACTTGTGACAGTCTCAAAGGCCTCGTTTACACTGTCAGTTAAATGTGACCCAATTCCGATTTTTTCCTCATATGTGACACAGATCGGATCTGTTCCATGACAGTGTAAAC
>JBBPDH010000031.1:15191651-15207638 GCA_037974565.1 Clupeocharax schoutedeni
CAGGAGTGAAGCTGCTGGAACACAGACCATAGGAAGCTACTCTACACACACACACACACACACACACACACACACACACATACACACCTCCTTATGTCAGCTGTCGTGAGCACTGTGTGTATGTGTGCATTTCCTTTAGCTGAAAGAGAAATCTGTTGAAAAAGATGCACTTTTTTCTTAACAAAACAATCACAGTTAAGTCTGTATCTCCAGTCTTGTCTCGTGGCAGAGTCTGTATCAGACAATTAATTAGCACTGGAAATAAGAACAAACCCAGCAAAACCATGTAAGAGGGAACGCAACTGAAAACAAGTCAGTCCCCATTGCTTCGATTCTCTACGTGTTTTCTACGTGTCCGTCGTTTTCAAGAACCTAGCGGCTTATGGCAAACACGTTCCACGCAAGCTCACCTTCGGTGAAAGATAAAAAGTAGGAAAAAAAAATATGGAGCACTCTCAGTAAGGCAGTGAAATGAAAAAAACAAAAACAAAAATGAAACACAAATATTACGCAAATGTCAGAGGCCATTGTTTTGAAATGTTTCCCACAAGAGACTGAAATGGGAAATAAAAAGCACTTTTCTTCATTTTTGTTAATTATTCAAGAAAAAAGTGTTGATAACTCCCCAGTCTTCTTAAAAAGGCGTTTCCCATTCCCCCGTTTTTAAAATGATTATTAGAAAAAAATACTGCTTGAAATGCTTGTCTCTCTGCTAGGGTAGATGGAGCAGTTTCACGGTTTGGCAGGTCTGCAACCACTCGACATCCAGATAGCGTGGCCAAGACTCCTATTCAAGTCTATTCAAATCGTTCGTTTTAAGACTCCTCTGTAATCCGCTTGGGTATATTCCTAAAAAACCAAAAACTCCCCCCTTCCCCCGCAACCCAAATGCTTAGGCCGGCCTCCTTAAAGCTATACTCGTGTAGTGGAGTGCGAGTGGGGCAGGCCGGTGGAGTTGAAGCCGGCGGTGAAGGTGTTGTAAGGGTGCAGGTTGGGCATTCCCACCAGCGAGTTGGGAATCATGGTGATGGTGTTGGGTGTCATGAGCGGGATGTCATCAGGCGAGCGTCGCAGAGTTAGGGCGTAGTCGGGCAACGAGGCCAGCCGCAGTGCATCCCCGGCTGGCCCGGCGTCGCACTCATGGTGCGACTGGTTGACTTGAAGCGACATGATCTCTTCCTCCGGTGCATGGCGGCCGACATCGTTGGACGAGGCTTGGTTGGAGGCCCTAGGAGGGCTGGACTGAGGCTGCTGCTCTTGCCGACGCTTGTCTTTACGGTAGTACAGGGCGGCGAAAGCCAGCACATTGAGGAACAGCAGAGAGGCACCCACGGCAATTGTGACACTTAGCTCGGTGGAGTAGTCACGTGGGTTCTCCACCACTAGTGGGCCCGGCTCCTCACTGCCGTTCCACTGCTCCTTGCCGCTTTCGCTGTTGTAGGCCGGAGACATGGGTGGCCGCTTGGTGTTGAAGGGCCACGGCTTGCCGTTGGGTCGCTTGGTGGACAGCGAGTTCTGTGTAGTCTCAGGCGGGGGCACTTTGGTCGTGGTGGACGTGTAGTGGAACATATCGTGCAGGTTGTACAGGTGGGGTACCAGGTGCTTCCAGAATGCCACCTTAGTGGCGCGGTAGTGGTCTCGCACTCTGGGCTTCAGGCCAATGTGCAGATACAGCTGGTCCTGAGGGTTGTACTTAGACCAGGCGACTTCCTCAAAGCGGTTGGCCTTCGTGTGGATGAACTTGGTGTCCTGAGGGACGGGCTTATTAGGATCTCTGCAGGAAAGAAAGAGAGATACAATTCAATTTCAGTTTTTAAATTACAGCACAACCACAAATGTGGGACTTTCCACTTTCAGCGCTACACTATTTCAATAAGTACAGTTCTGCTGTCTGAGTACATGAAATTCAGAACTGATAGACAATTAACAAGCAACAACTAGCAATCATTCCAATCAGTAATGCACTTCTGGACTGCACTTTACCTGAACTGCTACATAACATTGACATCAATGTTTCATGACAGATGTCAGATGCTGTCATGAATTTCGCTGGCAATGGTACCATGTCACGTTAAATTAATGAACATTATCGGTCACGACAGCTCATGACAGCATGCGACGTCTGCCATTGCTTGTTTAAGGCATGGTTAAATACATTTGATGCTGCGCGACTCAGGTGAGGTGTTACCAGCTTTTTTAAAGTTACAATAAAAAACTTGTCACCTTCAGTGACATACTGTAATATATAGTTATACTATATAAATCTATATCTCTATATATACTGTGTAGCTCCACTGTATACTATATGAAGTAATACTTGTGATTACTTGTGTATATCACAGTAAAGTACTAAATCAGCAACTAAATCAGTGTTTGCAGAGGTTTTTCAATCACGCTAGCATACAGTGTAGTTCCAGTCAGTCAGGATGCTCTCACTCGGCCACTTCAGCCTCTGCTTGACAGCATTTTTTATTTGGCAGAATCCTGCACTGCCTTGCCCTGTCAGGTGTTCGCAGACACAGAGACGTGACCTGCCTCCGGCAGCGCAAGGAAGTGACCTGAATATCACTCTCGGGGGCACAAAAACAATGCAACATATCTGAGACTCCATGTCTTGGAGATCAATGAAACGCCTAGACCTCTAAAAAGCTGGTGCATTTCTAAATGGAAGCATGGTTTCCTGTCCCAGTGGCACCATGAGCTGTCTCTTTTGTCTACTGGGCTTAAGTAAAGCCTGATGCATCTCCACCAGCTCTCCATGAAAAAAAAAAAGAAGGAATGGGACAGAAGCTTTTAGAGTAAATACATATGAATAAATCAGCATGCTTAGATGCGCATCAGGAAGCAACTTGTTTTGGATAGAACAACAGAGACGCAAGGCCCTACACTAATTGCTTTGGGGAAGCAGCGCGGTGTGCATTAACAGTGAGCTCGCTGATAGAAAGTGGACCATATTAATCAAGACACTAATGCGCGGTGTGACGGTGGGGGACCTCAGACGGAGTAGCCTGATGGACACAGTAACACCTTCTTGCCTTCAGGGGTCAGTGTTTCCCCATTGGAGTCATTCTGGTGCTCTGGTGCAGGACGGCCCTCAGTTCCCGGAACATGGCTCTATTGATTTAGCAACTGTATTAACATATGCCACACCAGAACTAGTGCAGGGCTCCTTGTGGTCATGTAGCCAAAGTGTATTAGTACAAGAAGAGCTATGAGAGCGGTGGATGAGCAACAGAAGAGACTCTACACCCCCCCCCCCCCACCTCACTTGTGATCACATAAATTTAATAAGCAGAATCTTACGAGCAGGTTCCACTACAATCAGCCTTGGAAAATGACTGTCACTGAAATGACTTGATGGCTGCATGTTTTGGGAACTGAGCTCTAACCCCCCCCCCCTCTTTGTGTTGTGGGCACCTGTTTGCTCCCAGCAACATAAAAGGAAGAGGAATGCACTAAAGACAGGCCGAAGAATAGAAAACACATTTTCCTTTTCGTGCTGTCAATTTTTTTTTTGCGTTTTCAGGTCAGCGCTTCTGGGAATGGAGAGGCAAATAAAGCCTGCTGAACTGAAATCCCCCCAGTGAGGCGGGATGTCAGTGCTGCAGCCCGTAAATAACCCGTTTTATTAGGCTAGTAATGATCCCCGATGAATATTGGCAGCTGGGCTATGATGACTTTGTAGCCGAAAATCAGTAATTAAGTTTCAAAGGAGCAGGCGGCTGAGGTAAGGTCGTATTGATCCTCTGCCGCCCAACAACATGCCAAAGAGCAGGACATCAATGAGGCTGCGGCGCCGGCGACTTTATGAATTCTTGAGGCAGAGCCCGAGCCACAGTCACTGAACCCGGGGCAATCTCGGTTAATAGAAGAGTCTAGTGTCTCAATACACCCCGGCGCATTCTCGCCTGTAACGATCAGTCTGGGAGATTGCATGATGAAACACGCTGGTGCACTGCGATGAACACAGTGGCGGGACTGCTGATATGGGGTCAGTGCTGACGTCCTTGTCATGACAGTTGCTTGCGGAGAGCTGCCTGGAGATCTGCAGCGAGTTGCAGAGCCAGGGAGTGTTTAAGTGCAGGAGTGTGTTTTTTTTTTCACATGTGTGGGCTGTGCTGTGCTGCGTGGATCTCACTTAAGGTGTAGCTTGGTGGGTGAAAATGAATAATTCAGAGTCACTCCATCGAATCGATGCGGCATCTTGGGCTAATTTGATTTGCGGCATTAGGAAGCAGCGTGCATGCCTCATCTAATTATGTGCACACAGACACACACACACACACACACACACACATACTCACCAGGTAATTGTGACAGCATCAATAAGGCGTTCATTTTTTTTTTCCACAGAGTTTGAGCTGAGGGGGAGCTCATACTCAGCCCTCATACTACATGAGGGGGAGCACCCGTGTGTGTGTGTGTGTGTGTGTGTGTTAACGTGTCTGCCTTAGCTGATAGCATCCTGTCAGACCTCACACTTAAGCTGGATCGGAGTCAGCTGCGAGAGCCTGAGAGATTATTCCACTCATAAATGCAGGGCTTTTAATGGCGTCCACAGGTTTCCTGAATGCCTTGCTGTAGTCTGGGCTGCTCGAATGCAGCTTCTGTCCTCTGTGTATGCAAACCGTGACCCCAGGAGACCGTGGTCAAACCTGAGCCACATAGTGTCGCAGGTTCCTTGTGGACGGAAAACTCATCTTGTCTAACGAGGCAGGCGAGGATCTGATTAGCTGGCTATGATGTTTCAGCTTGGGGTGTGTGTGCGTGTGTGAAATGACTCATTCTACAGTATGGAACACATAAAATGGTGGACTGAGGGGGTTCAAATCAGCACAGGGCACATTAGAAATGACTGAAACTGTGAATGGCTGAATCGTTCCTCCGGCTGCCAGCACCAGTCGAACAGATCAAATGAATGGGAGATGGTGCAAGGGAGTCAAATACAGTTAGATGTGGCCCCATTGTGCATTCATCCTGCTTTACTTTATAGCGCTTGGATAACCATGGAGCCAGTGCATCTCTGAATCTGAAAAGACATTTTTAAAGACCCAGAGGCATCACTCGAGAATCTCTTCCGCTGCAAGGTCTTCGAATGTCTTGGCCAGGTTCAGCCACTTAATTAAAAAACATGGCCCCGCACCAACTTGGTGACAATGACGTTAACTCGAGCTGGTGGGCTGTTCTCTGCATCCGAGCCACTAATAATGTTTTGCACATAAGAATCGCCACCAGCTACTGTTCATAAATAAAACCGGTGCCTATGCACTGCGCTGTAATTGATATCCTCGGAGACGCAGTGAAACAGCTCTGCGCGCAGCTGCCTTTGCATTTGAAAGAAGCGGCGCTGAAGCAAGTCTCTCCCTGTTCTCACAAGGTCAGGACAAGACATAGGCCTATGATACAAAACACACTGTGTGACTTTGAGAGGGAACTTTCAAAGAACTTCGGAGCAAACGTTTAAAAATCCGGTGTCACAACAGAAAGTCCTTGCCACCGCTGTGCTCTCGGAATCGCATGTTCCTTGTTTGAATTCCAGATGTCCGAACGCTTTCACGTCAATGGAAATCGCGTGGCAGAGCGGGAGTGACAACACAACAATATTCTGTTTGTTGGACCAGAGCACTTATATTTATTCCTCCAGCTTCTTACGGCCCAGCGAAAAGCTTTCATAGTAAGTGGAAAAGTACTATGTCTGGACATTTTTCCTGGATCTTTCCCCTCTGCTGCTGCTTGTAGCTCGTCTATTACAGGAACACAGAGGGACGAGGGAGACTGCCAGAGGACAGCTGCTGCATCTTGTCCGCTCTTCATTATGGCCTCTATTGATCGGTCATATTAGGTGAGTGACGGCTCCCATGTATCTTCACGCCCGCACAGCTCAGGACCCCCGTTGCAGGGCTGATCTCTCGCCCATCTTTCCCAACTATTATTGCATTCTCGTTACAGCATGGCCTCCCAATCAATTGAATACAAAACTCTTAACAAGTCCTGCCACTTCCTTAGTTTTTCTAAAGGTAATTAGCATATTGGCAGTAACTCTCCTATCAATTGGTAACTCCACAGATAGGGAGGACAGAGAGAAGGGCCTGTTACACAAACCACACATAACCCCCCCTTTTAATTCGCAATGGACTGGCAGTGTCCTCAGGTGAGACAAAGCCAGCGGATGAGGAATGTAATTAGCTCCAATCCTGGGAAAGGACGGGTTGGCCTTGTGTAATGGGGTCAATTGACGTTTGAGTGCGTTCTGCTCTTTGTTGGAGTGTAATGGGTTGGGAAAAAACCACTCATTAATATGCGGCAGAGTTGTCACAGGCCTTTCGTTTTTACTGGCCCCGTTTCCTTTCTGACCGACACTCCAGTAAACATTACATCATGTGAAAGAAATCATTTAGGGCCATGATAAGACCAAGCAAGACACTGTAAAGTGAAGTCAATACTTGAATTTCCAGTAAGGCAATCAATGAATCAATAAATAACTTTCTCACGTTGATGTCCAATTGATTAAAGATTAAGGTCAAGCCACATGTCGGCCTTAGTCAAATCTGATTTAAATTGCTGATCGTTTTGATTACACCAAAGGGAGGGGTTAACTTAAGCGGAGGCAGGGGAGCCTCAATGTGGGTTTGAAAAAAAAAAAAAAAAGTGGTCAGATCTCCATGTATTTCAAAAAATGGTATTTGGATTCACCTCAGCAAGGCTCTGCGTTTAGAAAAAAAGCACCAGATCCAACAAAAACATGAGTAGGGATCCGGAGAAAAGAAACAGACAAAAGGAAAGGAAAGCCGAGCACCACAGTGTTGCGCTTACCAACTACCCTGGCTCAGCACAGCATGGGTAGTGTTTGACTGCAGGCTAAAGAAAGGGAACGAACGATGGCATAAAAGAATATTGAGGAAACAGCCAGATTCCAAAAAGGATAGTAACACAACTGGCTTTACAGAAACACAAGAGAGGGAGATTTTCATCTCAAGGCTAAACGTGTGGTTGGAAGCAGGAGGAAAAAGAGTAAACGTGTTCCTGCACTGCTTGGATGAATTATAAGCAGCAGAAAAAGTCGAGCGCCTATTCGCCTCCATTAGCGGAATCCGTCATGTATATGAATTGAACATATTTCTTTATCCTGGCAATGGTTCATAAAGATAAGGGCTTGGCATCTGGTGGGTCTATCTGTTATTTCGCCTGCTGTACTCGTCTGTCAAACTCTGCTGCAAATGGGAATCTTCATGCTCTTTTGCCATTGCAATGATTCAGGAAGCATGGTTGCTTGTAAGGAGCATGAAGCAGAAAGTGGAATTTAGCTTTGGGAAATGATACATGCTGTTGACATGCACCGGAACGGGCTCAACATAATGTAGTACACGCATCCGATTTAGAGAGATGGCAGGAAGTGTGATCTGGGTCATCTCATTACGAAACAGCTGCGGAGTGCACGGCTCCGCCGATAGCAGCGATCTTGAGGTACGGGAATTTGAGTGGGATTAGAAGGCAGGGAGGCGGGCAAACATGGGCCGGCTTGGTCGCGTCATGTTGTGAAGCTGGGTCTGGTCAGGAGCAGGTGAAGTTGAAAAGGAGGTCATCATTAGTTGAGTTTGTTTATATACTAAGACAGGGATTTACCCTGCCCTCCCCTGTGCCTCTACAGTGGTAGGGTCCTTCCCCACAGCTGTGCTAAATTACCCTTTGAACAGCTCTTGGGCTTCTCCATTATCCTGGCATCTAATCCTCGGTGCTCTGTGAGCTCGGCTGGCCGCCGCTAGACCACATATAATCCCCTCGTCCACAATAATGCCATTGCAATGGGACGACTCCGAGGCCCAGCGCTATCAAAGCTGCCGGCCTGAAGCATGTGCCACGAGTGCCGGGCATCGACTCGACCCAGGACGGCCAAAGACAGGCCATTAGATAAGTGAGGTTTTAAAGGAATGCGCTGTTAATATCACATAGGTAAACTCCCTGCAGAGTGTAGGGATGCACCATACCCAAAGGCTAATAGGATGTGGAGGTCATAAGTTCAAGGGTGGATCGTCCCAGTGAAGTTGTAGAGGATTATTTTTTACTGGACGAACAGCACAGTGCTTTTTTTAAGCATTTCAGAGGCCCACGGAGGATACCAAGGCAGAAACACAATGTCCTCGGCTGTGAAAATGTGCTGCTCAAGATGCTACCCACATGCACAGCATCTCAAATTAATATACAAAATGTAGAGTGCTCTTAAGCTTGCTGACTTTGCCCAGACAGCTGTTTGACTGAAGGGGTTTTCTTTGCCTGAAGAGTCCTCTGTAGAATTTTTGGCTACCCTGACAGAAAGTCAAGCTCTAATATTTTAGCATTAGCATTTGTATGCTATCGTATTCTCCCTGCGTGCTCTCGGCACTCGGAGAATGATTTATAAATGTCAGGCAGTGTCATTTCATTGTGAATGGCAAAACAGCAAAGTTTACACAAGCAGAGGCATGACCAATCAATTTTTTTTTTTCGCTAGTAACATTGGTCGTCAAATTAGATTTGTGTTGTTAGACCTGATTACAAGCTCTCCTCATACAAATCCATAATGCTTTGGGCTCTGAGCAGAATTGAGCCGAGCGAGTAGGGGGAAAAACAGAGGGGGAAAAAGTCAAGTCAGCTAGGGAGTCAGTGATTGACTGTGGAGAGGTGCGGTGATCAATAGTGCCAGAGTGTGATATGCTTCCCTGATAACTTTCTCTTTTCACCCCTTGTCCCATTCTTGCTCTACACATTTCCACATGCTGACAGAGACGATATTCTTGCACATACAGAAAGCATGAACACGCTAAACTATTGATCAATATCCTCAGTCTTTTGATTGCTGCTCTGCACAAAAAAACCCCCATCTGCAGATCCATATTTTTGGATCTGCATAAACGATATGTCACTTTAAACCCTCACTGCATCATTTTGCACAAGACATTCTATTAATACTGTATATATTAAACCTTTTCTGTACTTTTAAATAATAAACACTCTTTAAAATGTTATGTTCTTACTATTGTACCTATTCTCTAAATGTAACATATATATTACATTCTCATAGATATATGCAATTTAAATTTTTTTATCTGCATACTTCTATATATTCATGTAAAGAACACAAGCCTAAGGATTTCATTATGGTAATGATGCTACATTGTTATCTGTACATGACAATAAAACTGAAACGAAACTGTAAATAGCAACACTTACCCTGTCTTGGCAAAGTTAGTCCAGTAGGTCATGACCACGGCACTGAGCATAATATCGTTCTTGGAGAAGTTGCAGGGGAACAGGTCAGTGGGCCCAATCATAGGGATGCCAAAGACGTAGGGCACCTCGTCTCCGTGTGCTGCATCAGACCAGGCGGGCTTCATCAGGCTCTGGCAGTGGTGGTAGAAGGCATAGAAGTAGGTGGGTGAGCCGTAGCGCGCATGCAGGTCTGCTGTTACCACTGAAGGCTCTACCCACTGGTGATCGGTGAAGAGCGCCACCAGGGTCTTACGTCGTGTCTCAGGGTTGTCCCGGTCAGCCCAGTCTGTGTACATGAACTTGATGGTCTCCCGCAGAGTGTCCTTCCCCTCCGGGTAGCCATACAAGCTGTCCACAAAGTCAGAGACAGAGAAGTCAAAGTCGTTGCCCGAAACTCCGTCCTCGGAGTCCACCACGTTCTCCACGAAGCGCAGGCCTTCGCCCTGGTTGACGCCCAGCATGATGTCGTAGTTAAGGAACTCGCCCTGCTCCATCAGGATCTCAGGGTCATCTGGGATCACGTCGCCGTCGATGACTGGCCCGAAGGCCACGTGGTAGCGGGCCGGCTGTATGTCCTGCTCCACGAGTTCACGCGCATTTTTTTTCCGCAGACAGTGCACCATGTCCATGGTGTCCAGGACATTGCAGCCCACCTTCTCCGCCAGCAGCCTCGTGTACTTCACCGGCTGGTAGTTGACGGCCCAGCTGGACAGGGCTGAGCCACTCTGGATTATGGCACGATGGAACAGACCTGTGAGAGGGAGGGAGAAGAAATCTCAGATAAAGATTACTTTCTGACAAGGAGCTAAACTGCTAATTCCAGAGTGAAGAGCTTTCAGTCACTAATCACTGTGAAAGAGTGGATGGCCGTGTTATTGACTGCCAAGACATGATTTAATGACCAATATTACACTGGTGTGTGTATTAAGCAGAGCATGTACTTGTCTTTTAAAATCTTATACTCAAATAATCCTTCTAGAGGATGCTACAAGCTCACCACCAGATGAAAGTGATGAAGTCTAATCATTATAAACACGAATTCAGTGCAATTGCTGCATTAGCACCATTTTGTCATTCGCTCCCATTATTTCGGGTATGCATTAAAGCACATGAACATGAGCTGCAAGTATTTCATATGGACATTTATACATGGACATGCCATTGTACAGTCTCACTTAAAGCCTCTGGCTAGATGGCTGTAATTCGTATCTACCTCTCCCTTCCGAACAAGCCTGCCCGCCCACTCCCTCCGGTCCAGCCTCCCTACAACAAAGAGGCCTTGGTTCTGTGCGTAGGTACAGAACAGTGTGGTGGTCCATACATGCCTACAGCAAGTACCGATTGGGCTGTTCTGAAGGAAGGTCAGGCCTCCCTCCCACTTTAATGGCTGCTCTATACTACTACCAAGCACTACTGTACAGTGATCGCTCTGCTGCAAATGGAGCAAGAGCCGGCTCATGCAATACTACTGGGAGGCTATAAATACGCAGGTGAAGCGGCATGCATGCAATAATACCATTGTACGATGGCTGTGTATGCCTCAGAAATGAAAGAGAGATATAGAATTGCATGCATTGGAGAACCCAGCATAGCTCAGTTTTTTTTCACTGCAGCAGTATACTGGGATTTTTTTTTTCTCAGTTTAGTCTCTTAAAGGCTTACTGGCTCAGCATCCTAAGGGCAATCTCCCACCTGATCGCACAATTGATCAGCAGCCCCTGCACACTACACTCTGCCCCAGTGCACATTGAAAAAGTTTACCGACCACTTAGGTCTCCCTAATTTCCCCTAAGATAACGTTTTACAGGGCGAATGATAAAGAGCAGGACTGGTGCAAATATTTGCAGGGCTTGTGTTTCAGGCTCTAATATATGGAGCTTTGCTTTGTGTATAATCTGAGCTTTGCCTTTCGCACCGGGTCTCCTGTACTGAGGAGGATCTGCGAAAATGAGTTTGTGCAGCAGGCTGACAGAGTACAATATCAGCCCCTGCACCGGCATGCTGCTAATACTCCTGAAGGACGTAGGCTGGGGGTTTGATCAGAGATGATGTGTGCTAGTGCCTGCGTGCAGGCGCAAAGATATGGGATTGGGAGTGTGTGTGTGTGTGTGTGTGTGTGTGTGTGTGTTGCAGGGTGCTTTATTCATTGGAGAGGCTCCACGAACGGACAGGGCAACGGTGGACTCCTGGGGCGAGCTGAGCAGATGTCAAGGATATCAACTCCTTTTCCAAAGCATTAGCAGGGTGGCTGTGAGATGAAAGATGGCCACCCCCCTGGCCTAGGAAGATGCAACCCCGTCCCTGCCCTCAGTCTGTTTATAACAGCCTAGCTTTCGTCCAGTCGGCCCTCAGCATCACTGATGGGAAACACTGTAGAGGCTGAGAGATTTGAGTGCAGTATCTTACGCCAAGCCACCCAAACCCTCGACATTTGCTACATTTTACTATACAGGGGCTCCCACTCATCCATTTCTGCATATCTGTGACCCCTTCCATGTGTCCAGAGAGAAGCATGAGTGTTCCAGTAACACTGGCTAGGGGTAGGGGTGTGTGTAAACATGACTAAGTATTTACTATTGTTTCCACTCCAATTTGGGCCATGCAAGCTGTCTGTGTTAGTGAATATGCTCTCTATATCTCACCCAGAGCCTCCAACGTTGTTGCAGCACAGCTAAAGAGGATGGAAAGACGTCATACTGCCTCAGTGACTCACTGATTGATTGAAGTAATTATTTTAGGTGAGGGTCACCTCGCCAGGGTATGGCAGATGCAAATGACTTGCTGATTGAGAAATTGCTTCTTATAATAAAATGCAAATACTGGATTTGATTGCGCACAACGAAAAGCTCTCCTTATGGTAAATTATTTCATTTTATACATTTTATTTTGGTAACTCTACCATTTCCACCAGCCACTTTGCTCCATCAGATTTCTACCATTCGTCATTGCACCTGTATACTAACTGTGTACCCTGCATTGTTATTGTCTGCCATCAGATTTGTTTGCATCGTATTCACTACTGGTAGAGGGGACTCCATCAAACTATGCTTGACATGGGTGCCGAGTGCCTAAACCATGCGCCTATCCATCAGTGAGCGGCTTTGCTGGCAGATTGAGGTCATGGTGAATTATGACAGGAGCTGGGAGGTAATCACTCATTTGGCCCAGCTAAAATGCTGCTGCTTTGCTGGGCTTTGTCGACCTCGACCGCCTGCCCCCTCTCAAGACGCTAGTTAAATGGTTGCATAGCAGATGCTCCGATTGGTTGAAGGCAGGGATAATTCACAGCAGGTATAAACCAGTGACCTTGTGCCACAGGGAGCACAACATCACAGCCCCTCAGCTGACAGTGCTCTGATTACAACACACCACACCCCCATAATTACCACACCCACATCTTAAAGGGACGGGGCATGGAAAACTTAACATCCGTCATGTGCAGGTAATTCATTAGAGCACGCAGTGATAAACCGTTTAACTTTCTGATGTTGATTGTGTTCAGTCTGATCTGATTACATTTCCCGTACTGTGACAAAAAACGATACTGTGATACTTAAAGAGGTCTATTTGATAGATAGGGGAAAGACTCATAAATTAGGGTGTTTATTAGTGGTAAATGATTTTTAACCCTTTGCACCACTTTTTAAAGACAACTTGTTTAAAAAAACATAAGTAGATAATAATCAATTAATACTACAAAAAAATAAACAAAGTGTTAATATATAATTTTTTATTCAATCAGGTAAAAATCAGTAAATAAAACAACAGCATTATGAGCTACCACTCAATCAGGGCTCTCAAGTTTCCCCAAAACCTGCACGTGAGATTTTTGGGATGTGCAGCCGAGCGGTGGATGGGTTTGCCGATCGATGAGCGAAGGGAAGGGGAGAGGGGTCGTTCTCTGTGAGGATAACAGAGAAGCACCCAACGTTGATGATGGTGTTCATGATGGTGTTCATTGAGAGCCCTGCACTCAATTTACTCAAGCAGTAACTCTTTCCATCTGACCCATTAAAAACAAACTGTTATATTTCTGCTATTCAATCACTGATTTAAAATCTGAAAGCTAAAAAGTGAATACAGTAAACCCTCAGTTTTACACGGATTAGAATTTCTTCTGAGAACCGAACTGTATTAATACACTGAAAAGTTGTCAACCGCCATAAAGAGAAGAAGCTTCTGTAGCATGTAGCATGACTGCTCCGTGTCTTGTCCTCGTATTTTAGTGTTTTAATCCCCCCCCACACACACACACACAATTTTCAACAGTTAGCTCAGTTTATTTAGTATTAGTAAGCTGTGCTCTGTCTAGACATGTGGGTAGAGAGAGTTATTTCAACCTTTCTTTTGTGTACGAGTGTTTGCACGCTGCTAATGCTAACTGCTAATGCTAATGTTTTTTTAAGAAATAAAGATTTCTGATTCTGATTATTTATTTACCTTTACATTTTCTTTAAGGGTAATGCATTAAACAGAGTTTAAAATGAAATTAAAGTGTTCTGGGGGCATATTTAGGGTTTACACTATAAAGATATGCATTTTTAGGCTTTCCCCCCCAAAACACAGCAATGCGTTTTTTCACCATACGTGGGTGCTCTTGGAATGTAAGCCCTGTGAAAAGCGGGGGATTACTATACAATGAAATAATGATAATAATTAAAATAATAATAATAATAACAACTATCAATAGAAATGAATACATTGCAATTTAAAACATGGTTCATTCTTAATTAAAAAACAAACGTATCTTGTATTGTCTGCTATGAGAATGCGAGCCCAAGTTCCCACGTTAGGCTAACCCCCCTGCTAGTCGGATGCTGTTTAGGAGCTGATTCATCCTTCCTCGTCTCAATCAACACTTATGTTTAATCTGTTTTGTCCAACAGAGCACAAAAAAAGAGTGAAAATCGAAACCATCACCGAGTAATAATCTGTGGAACATGACAGCCAGCCAAACGCAATGCGATGAATCACACACATAGCAAGTGGCAAACAATAGACTTGCTTCATGCTGTTTTGTCTAAAATACTTTGTTTACTGCTGATGAGTATATAATGTGTATGTTCATGTGGATCAGGCTATTTCTTGTTCACCATTTCGGGGTTATTGTACGGAAACCATTATGAGCCACTTTTAGAAGAACACTCAGTTTCTAATTTCTTGCATTGCATGCAATTGGCCAGTGCTGTTCTAGAAAGCGTGATAAATTTCTCACAATAACAACACATACGGCTGTGTGTAACCCCTAGTTAAATGTCGTCCACACATGGCTACACAGACGTGGTTCCATGAGTATGAACTGATTAGCCAGCTTTAAAAAAAAAAGGAGGGGGGGGCAGTCTGACAGCAAACTGGAAGAGCTGGAGCAGAGCTGTCACTCTCTGAGAACTCCAGGAGCTCTCAGCTTCATAAGCTTTACTCTAGTCTCTACTGGCTGCTCCACACACTCACAAATTCACGCAGTCTCACTGCTGATTATGGCTTTTTAGCCTGGCTGTGCTCCGGGCTTATTCTCTCGAGCATCTCCCCAGCATGGCCGCTAAATCCCTCATGTCTTGCTGGCTGCCATATAGCACACGGATCCCATGGCGGGATCGTCTCTCATTGTGTCCGACGTGTCATTACCGTCTCTTTTCTCGCTTCCTCATGCCCCCCTGATTCTCCGCCTCTTCTCTCAGCAGTCTTTTGCACTAAAGTCCCATGTAAGTCACACCCAACGTCTCTTACACCCCTTTGCAGAGGTCCCACATCCAGTTGCCTAAAAGGCCACGTGAGAGAGCAACAGGCAAAGAGCCCATCTGAGCAGAGCTAATCCATCTCTATCTCCACTCATTTCTGTGACTCAGGTCCTGCTGTCTCCATAGCTACGACGACTCATGCTAGATGCAGTCTAGCAGCTAACCGCCACAGTGTTGTGTTCATTTTTCTGAGACAGCAGCAGCGAGGCTCCCATTATGCAGCAAATTGTCTCTTGGGCCGGGCACAGACCTTCTGAAATGTCCTTGCTTCCCTCACGATATCAAAGCACCATAGATTAGTCTGTACGATGGCTCTGAATCAATTCCTTTGCCCCCCCAAATGCTGCCCCCTCACACAACTCCCATGAAAGAATTAGAGAAAATCACACAAGTTGAGTTCTCTTTCAGATGCCGTCAATATGGGGATTATGAAGCGTCTGATGCTGTTTACGTGCTGCACTCTCTTAACGTGCGGCATCACAAACAATGGAACAGGCGCCTGAACTGAGTCGCAAAACCTCTGATTAACACATCGAAATGGAATTTGCCTACCACCCTATCTTTACTATTACAACTGCCATTTGCAGAATCAATAAAGAGTGTCCAATAGTGCAGCAACAGTGGTTACAACAAGTCCTCCTTTTGTGTGACTACTGTTTCCCCGACCATTAAATAGCTTGGATGAGATCCAGATATTGAGATGTAAGTAACATTTCTAAATTAAGTAAAATTCCTAATCTATTTTCAAATGCGCTAGATTCAGATCACAAGTGTGGGGCAGATCTAATCATTGATATAAGGTATTAGGCAGCAGATGAGAATAGGGTAGACTTTTGGTAGTCTTTTAGCTGTTAGGTGGGCTTAATGCAATGAATTCCTCCTCAAACAAACCAAGGCTCCGAAATCGCATACTACTTGAGTAGGTGCTACATTTGAATGAGAACGTACTGCTCTACCGTTAAAACAGTGCGTTCTATACAGTATGAATGAGGGCAGTATGAAT
>JBBPDH010000031.1:15210188-15221325 GCA_037974565.1 Clupeocharax schoutedeni
AAGTGTAATTTAACCACAATGAACGTGTAATTTAACGTTTTCTTTAAGGTACTTACACTTGAAAAGAGCTGCGTCTCTGTTTTGTGCCATTTTTTGAATATGACTCCGCCGCTCCCGCTGCCTTGTGCAGTGCACTAGTGCAGTGTCCATCGAATGCATACTACAGAATTGGGCAGTAGGTCAGTAGGTCATCCGGGAACTTCTCGCTACTGTTTTTCCAATACTATAAATTAGGACATACTACTTGCCTCACGTACTGTTTTTCACACTATATAGTAGGCAAGTATGCGATTTCGGACGCAGCCCATGTTTCTATCTGAATGACTGAATAGGATAAAATAAACAGGCAGAAACTCGAGCATGGCATTTCTACTTTGCTGTTTAATTAAGAGAATATCTGTGAGCTTCCGTTTGTGTATGCAAACCTTCTTCAAGGCCTAACAATCAAGAGCAGTCCTGTTTAGATTTTCTTTTAGACTTTACAGTCCAATACGAACTTAGTATTGGTTTAAGGAACGGTAAATGCTGCTCGAATGCATTTCTACAGAAATATATGCAAATGATTCTTTGGCTCAAGATGAAGTGTGAAGCATTCAGCCACTCATGAATTCTTCTCATATCAGTGAATTGGCTATTAAATGAACTGCAAATCATTCACAATTGAGGCTCTTGAAAATAGATGTAGAGTGCATAAAAATCAGTGCATCTACAGTGTATAGTGTATTCAATACATTTTAAATAATGATACTGCAATGATAGGTCCGTGGTCCAGCACGGCTTGGTGGTTTCCCTGCTCAGAAACACCTATTTCACCTCAACAGTTATTTGCTGGGTTCAACCCCGCCAGTTAATTGCTGGGTTTAGTGAATGTATTTGAGGGGGAGAACCATCAAACTGTGCTGGACACTGACCCTCTAGGACCGGCGTTTGACACCCCTGCCTTACAGGGTCTATCTCTAACCCCCTTAAAACTAATCTTGGAAATACATTGATGACTGAAGCTGAAATGATGGCTCCCTTTTGAGTGATTTATCGAGAATTCTAGTGATCTGATGAATGCAAATTCAGGAGATCATTGCTTGCTTTGGTCCTGAGGTGTAAAGTCCCAATGAATATACAAATTAATAATGTTTGCATGATGCTAGAAATAAGAGAAGAGACAGCCAGCGAAGTGTACACCAAAAAAACTGACCCCCCCCCCTAACTTACTAATGGTCATTCTTGACTGACACTCAGTCCAACCCCCCCATCCTTCAGCCCCACTGAGATGGAAACAACAGTGTAAGCACAGAAATTGGTGAAACAGACCCGTCCTGTTGTAGAGCCCACAGTGTTCAAGAAGGTAAGTGCATAAACCTACACACAGTTTCAATCAAAACAGCACATTTTTAACAACATATGTCAATCATTTAGTGGACGCCAAAACTTTGATGACCACAATTAACCAAATTATACAATTAAACCATCGTCTATGCTAAACCACATACAGGAGGAAACTGGTCTGGGAGGAAAATCGAATCGGCATCTTCCTATTCAATCTCTGGGCCCTGCCTTCGTTTCTTAAAATAGAATGGTACAAACGGAGTCATGTGTTTAAGGGCCATTTGCAGAATCTACTTGCTACTTAGCCTGTCCTGCAGCATCTGTGAGAAAAAGTGTGAGTTGTCTGAATAGGGTGGCCCTGCGAGAGGAGAAATGTGGAGCAGCAGCCCTGGGCCGAGGGGAGAGAGCTCTGTCCAGATAAGGCTTTATTCACCACAGGGGGTGGAGGATGGGGATGGAGGTGGGATGGGGGGTAGTGACCAGATCGACGGCTTCTGAGCTGCTGGATCAATGCTGTTCCCAGGTGATGCAAACTCAGTATCTCCCGCTAATCACCACAAGATGGCTGGCAGTCAATAGCATGCACTCTAGAAGTGTCCATCATCCACTCTGACCGAACCACTGTACTGTCATTATCCTCCAATGTGCTTCGACTCAGTGGTTTTGCTGTACTGCATATATCTGGTTAAGCAACTGCACAAATAATTACATGTAATGATTAAACATGGATAAAATGTGAACGCTGACTTTTCTTCTGGACAAAAAAAAGACCGTAGATGTACTTAAAAACCCACAAGGCAAAACTCTCAGTATATTAATGTAAATGCAATAGCAGTAAGTCAAAGTCAAAGTCAACTTTACTGTCGATTCTGCCATACGTACCACACATACAGAGAACTGAAATTATGTTACTCTCAAACCCCAGGTGCACACATGTAACATTAAATACAAAAAATAGAAAGGTGCAATTTTAAGAATACGGACATGTAGCGTTAAATACAGAAGGTGCAATTTCAAAAAAATATATAACCAGATACAATTTACAATTATACAAATATGAGGTAAAACCCCTTTTAGTTTTCTGCAGCTTTTTTCATAGTCAATTCCAAACTCCCTTTATTGAAATGGATCACTATTTGTGTTTTGGGGTGCTTTATTTACCTTGCATTTTTCTTTTAGTGTATTAAAATGGAATTCCAGAGTGACTATGTAATCTCTACAACCTCCCACAGTCCACTTACAATTTCCAGTGAACACCGAAGATCACTACTTCAGCTGTATTCACAGATTCAGTCTAACGCAGATTTTTCTGAGAACCAAACTGTTTTACTGCCATCAGTCCAGCGGTGGCGGTAATACACTGAAAAGTTGTCAACCGCTATGAAGCGAAGAAGAAGAAGCTGCTGCAGTATGTAGCATGACTGCTCTGTGTCTTGTCCTCGTATTTTAGTGCCCCCCAATTTTCAACAGTTTATTTAGTATTAGTAATTTGTGCTCTGTCCAAACATGTGGGTAGAGAGAGTCATTTCAATGCTTCTTTTCTGTATGAGTCTTTGCACGGTGCAAATGCTAACCGCTAAGGCTATCTTCTTTTAAGATATAAAGTTTTCTGATTATGATTATTTAATTACCTTTACATTTCCTTTAAGGGTAATGCATTAAACTGAGTTTAAAATGAAATTAAAGTGTTCTGGGAGAATATTTGGGGGCTCATTTAGGGTTTACAGTATAAAAATAGGCATTTTTAGGCATTTTTTTTAACCAAAACACAACAACGCAGGTGCTCTTGGAACGTAACACCTGCAAAAAGCGGGGGATTACTGTATACCAACGTGTATATCATGTCACAATATTAGGAAAAGAACAAAGGAACATCAATGGTGACTGTTTAATATGAAACTTCTTAGATTATACTTCAAAAACAGAAGATTTGTACAATAAAATTGACTGGTGGGCTAAGTGACCTAGCCAGTGAGGTTTTTAATTTTCTTACAGCTCTACAGCTCCAAATAAAAAGCCAAATTCATCCTTTAATGCTATTTTGTCAGGATGCAGACTGATAATAAGAAAGTGTCTGAATTCCTGAATTGATTAATTTGCTTTTACTGTCCTTCAGTCAACTAAATACTTTCCTCCATGTAGAAGATTAATAACGAAATTCATTTTTGGTTTTAGCCACTGAAACCGATCGACTAATCATTGCTCCTTTTCTACTTCAGCATAAAGTTGATTGGATTCGTTGATTAGATGAGCTTATATGAGATAATATTTGGCCTGAAGTCCATTTGTTCAAATTCTGAAGAAGAGTGTGACAGCAGGCCTGTGTTAAAGCCTGAGCCTGTTTTCAGTAAACTTTTCAGTAAACACTCGTAATAAAACGCATTCCTGCTTATTTCAGTGAGCTGAAGTGTGAAATATTACAGCCTGCATTTATTAAGGGTTCATCTCTGCAGGTTAAAGTCATCTCCTCTCTGTTTTACCAGCAACATATCCTTCTGGTTTCCCAAATTCTAGTACTCGAGTTTCTCTCTCACTCGCCACTCTGCTGCAGCATCTCTCCATGCCTGCTCGTTCTCCTGGAGTGCCTCATCCCTCCTTCTCTCCTCCCTTCTTGCCTCTCTTTTTTCTCCATTTCCCTCGGCTCTCTGTATTCCACCCCCTCCCGTCCTCCCTCCCCGAATCAAGCTGTCTTTTTTACTCCCATTTATGATGCCCTGTCTTTCTCCCTGCTTGATGCCCTCGTTTATTTCCTCGGCCTGCTCCCCTCCCTTCTTCCCGTTCTGTCTAGGGGACGTCCCATCGTCCTGTCTGCATTGGCAAGCCTGCGTGAGACGCACAGAAAGCCCCCCCCCCCCCCATAAGCACACATCCGAGCATCACTGGCATTGTGTTGGCAGCCTCTTTCTCTCCGGGCTATAAAAATAATAATAACAGCACAGAGACAGTCATGCACGACAACTCCGTACAGCAACACGAGACGCCAGTGAGCTGTGACTCTTGCTGATTCAGAGATGGAAGGAATAATGAGTTATTATTGGGTTATCACTGTTTATCTCAATGTCTTGTCTGCATAAGCCTCTTTGCTAATCTCATTAGATTCAACACCCGTTAAAGTGTTTTTCTGATTCCTTGCCTGCATATTGCAGCCAAATGGGTTCACTCCAGTGTGTCGAGTATAAACGATTCCCTCGGTTTGCATTACATCCAGGAGAAAGAAAGAGAGAGCAAGAGAGAGAGAGAAGATATTTTGAGGGCAATAAAAAACAACCTACCACTGAGCAAGGCTGAAGCCAAGGGTACGCACTAGACAGCCATGTCTATCGTCTATTTTTGGACAAGTCAGCCGAAGCCTGAAAATAACCCCACCATGGGCATACTCGGCAACCAGGCTCAGAGAGGAGGAGTGTGCGAGTCGAAACGAGGTCGTGCTCTGAAAAGCATGAATCAAAACTGTAATCTTACTTGCACAAGGGGCAAAATGATAGCCGTGCGCAGCATACATCGATTCGACTGAGAAACGCGGAAGGCGGGAAAGCTCCTATTCATAGCACATGGGAGATTGTATAGACAAGGCAATTCAATTCGTGACACCGTGAACCAGGATCTACAGTGAAGGGCCAGGGTGCAGGGCTGCCACAAATGCCCTGATTATAACTAATTACTCTATTAAAATGTATGTCCTCAATGAATCGGCCTTGTGATTACTGTGCAATCTGAGGGATAAACAGAAAGCTGTGTTTTGGACATTTCAATGTCTTCACAAGGAGGCTCTGTAATTGTTTTGTGCACATCACTGAAACCCTCTCATCAACAGAAACCACACACAGTGCACCCACTCACTACTGCATGTTTCAGATGTTATGTGTATGAAGCTTAAAGGTTTGTTCTCCTCAGTTGTGTGAATACGACGATAGCAACAGCCTCCCGATGGCGGTCCAAAACAATGTAGAAAAGCCTTGTGATAAATCAGGTCCAGTTTTGCACTGGTGTAATAGGTAACCGCCTGCTAACTGATGTCACTTGATAAAAAAGGGCCCATATAGTTTAAGAGCAATCCAATACTCCGTTTTTTAAAGGAGTGCAGCCTCTGAGCTTTTAAAGATTTCTGTCTCGTTAGGATTTAAAGATGCAGCCAAGGGCATGCGGGAGCTTAAAAAAAATTAAGACAACACACACACACACACACACACACACACACACACACACACAGAGCCATAGATTAAATGGCAAACATATCTTCAGGCGGACCAACTCCCACTCTTGCACTATGAAACGCAGAGAAATACCTCGGGGCCATTGCTGTGATATTCACTCTCTTTCTCCCTTCTCTCACTGTTTCTCCCTGCCTCTCTCTCCCTTTTCCACACATACTCTCCTCATTAGGCACCAAAGGCAGTGCATGGAGTGCACCGAGCACTTCTGCTCCTTCACAGCTCTGAATAGCTGTGCTACAACACATTATTCCAGGAAAGAGAAAGGAGCAAGCAGACAGCAGTAACAGCCAACGCTCAAAATAACTCCTGGAACATCATGCGAAATCTGTCAACCCCCATCTCTCGACCAATTCCTTCTGTTTTCTCAGGAAGAGGAAAAAAAGGGCTTCTCTTTTTATGCGCATTTCGGCAACAGAGTGCCAATATTGACTTTTTTTCGATGGTGTTTGGACAGGCATTAACAGGTAAATGTTTGACCAGGCAAACAGCTTTCTCCTCGCGAGCCTCCAGTGACAGTCGGGTTGTCGGCCGGGGGGGGCGAGGGGTCTGGGATGGCTCTGGCTGAGGCCACTTAGCAGACCCTGGGCAGTGTGATAACGAGCCCTACAGGAGAACAACATGCGCATGCTCTGGCTAATTCAAACAGACATGCTATGCAAACAGTGGCCTAAAATAGGAGCCTGCTGCCTTCCCATATTCGAATGCTTTAAAGATTGAAAACGAACCGCACAGGCGATGCTAGGCCTAACGCGTCTATTCCCCACTGCATGGCAGCGGAATCATGTTGTGCAAGGTGGCTGAGCTTCACACTGAGAGTGTGTGATTGTGCGTGTGGTGTGCAGTGGGTGTGTGTGGGGGGGGTGTGAGTGAGACAAGCTGTCATATGGTAAAAGTCAACATGCTATACCTTCATGGTCATGTATCATGCTTCATCTTAGTCAGTCAGTCATGCAGCCATTCACTGAACAGTAGAACCTCTCCGGCTCTAATTCAGTGGGTCAGGAGCATCATATCGATGTCCTAATTTCGCCCGTCACAACAGACAGCAGCAATAATCCCTTCACCTATGTCTTTAATAATTACACCAGCAGCCTCGCAGCTTCATTGTGTGCCGTAACAGCTAATAAATAACCTGATCGCATGATTGCAAAGGAAATTACATGTTTGCAGAATGAGATTCGCAAAGAAAAAAAAAGAGTGGGCCCCCAAGTGGACCAATCAGCATGTCAATAGGGCTGGAATCACACTGGAAAAAAAAATACGAAGTGTACTTCAATGGGAAAGAGAGCTGCATTAAAATTCCTCCCGGAAAGACATGCAGCTCTAGGACAGGCGTCACGGCCATGGCATGTGTGGATGAAATGCAATCACACACACACACACACACACACACACACACACACACACACACACACACACACACACACACAAAGAGGAGCAATTTTACATCTTGAAATGAGTCACGATATTTACGCACATTCATGGCCACACAGAGATGTTTTTCATGCATTTCTTGCTCAGTACTCGCTACAGAGAATGACTTTGTTTGCTTGGAAGTTTGGCTTTACCTTGTCGTGAAGCTAAACAAGGTCACGATAGTGCAACACTGAGTAACATTTCTGAAAGCGAACAGAACATCCTTTGCCACTTCGAGACAGAAGGCACACACGTGTCTCGTGTAACATCTCGCGTATAATTTAATTCGCCTGTTCAGACCATATGCAGTCTCTTCGCGCGGCATATGGCATACGGACGCGGCACCATGGACAAACCTGAAGGGCCTCATAGAAACACTGACCCCCTGACTTGAGGCACGTGGGAGCTGCAGCCAGTGGAAACTTGGCCTCTGTTATTCTACAAAAAGCCACTACAATCTGGCCTAGGTCTGCAATCGGGGCTGAACCTTCTTAAAATGCCAGTTTTTGATTTATTTCTACTATGCATGCTTGTGTATTGGTCATGTTTTACATGGTATCTGTCATAAATAGTGCTGTGCCATAAAACAACCTTGCCATATATTTCTCTGTGCCATTTCAGCTTTACAGATTATGGTGCAGGCTGCCAGAATGTGTGCATGTATGCACTAGGACTATGCAAGGGTATCAGTTCCAGGTGCCCGTATTCAGATACTGCAATCGCTGCTCAGGTACTTCTCATATTCTACCAAATGAACGCAGGCCCACAGTTCAGTCTAAGTGTGATTTTGTGCAAGAGTGTAACATGTTTCGGATTTGTCAGCAAGTATGCAAGGTTACTGGACAAAGTACTTGCAATAGTCATTTCTATTCTAATACTTGGTTGTGTGCTCCCTGGCCCTAACAAGGATAAAGTAAGGATTATTTGAGCTGCTCCCATTGTGTACCGTTGTTCCATCCTGTTATTAAAGATCAGTACTCTGCCCCAATCAACCACTCATAAAGCTGAACACATGCCCAATACATTGAATATTAACAAATGAGCTGCCCTTAGAGCGCCTGGCGCGCGAGATCGCTCGGGATTTCGGGGTTGACCTCCACTTCCAGAGCTCCGCCGGGAAGAAACATCACCGTAACCGGTGCCGGCCCAGTGCCGTGGCTTTGATGGAGATCCACCGTTACCAAAAATCCACGGGGCTGCTGATCTGCGAGCTGTCCTACCAGCGCCTGGCAAACAAGACCGTTCGGGATACCAGGATCGACCTCCGCTTCCAGAGCTCCGCCGTCACGACCCTGCAGGAGCCCAGCGAGGCGAGACTGGGTGGATCTATGCGTGGACACGAACCTGTGCGCGTTCCACGCCAAGAGAGTCGCCATCATGCCTAAAGATATTCAGCTGGCCCCCGTAACCGTGGAGACTGCGCATCTGAAGGGTACCAAAATGATTATGAACTCTTTTTAATTTATTTATTCTTCAATTATTATTACATTTACATTTACGGCGTTTAGCTGACGCTCTTATCCAGAGCGACGTACATCAGGTATAAAAAATCCAACTAATTAACTGTGAAAGTCTCTGATTCCCAGATGACCAGGATCTCTCTGTCTGCTAGGAAATTACTCCCCCGAAAAACCCAACAAAATCCATCGTCTACCCAAACAGTACTCAGACGATCTGGTGTTCTGGGAAGTTAGCAAGCTAATAACGAGTACATTCACGAGGGCTTTAGCACAAAAGTCGACTACAGAGGCACGCGTTGAGGCCCCCTGAGAGAAGTCGACTAGTGGTGTGTTTTTTCCTCTCTCTGCCCTCGCTTGCTGTATGCTCTCTGGACGGTACCAAAAATGTGTAGTCATTTTTACCTGAAAATGTAGCTGAATTTACATTCATTTGTACGCTACAAAATTAGTATATTATAATTTAGCACTTAAATGTATGAAAATGTATATGTTGCCTTGAATAAAGCTGTGATGTCTGTCCGCCCCACCCCCTCGTCCTTGTGCAGGGTTTATATTTGGCCGATGCTTAGCAACCCAGCGCGAGGACGAAGGGCCGTGGCGGACGAGGCTCGAAGCGGAGGATGTCTGCTGTTCTGGTTTAGTGCCGGACTTTCAGCAAAAATTATTAGTTTGGTTCTTAGAAAAAAATCTGCTCTGGACTGAAACCGCGACTGCTGGTCCACGTTAAAGTGTGTGGGGGGGGTTCCCAAATATATACATAGATAGCTTGAAAATTCTTAAAATTCGGAATAAATAGCCCCAGGGTGCTGTAAAAGCACACAGTTACAAACTGTGGTAAGGATTCATTGATCTACAGGCTTGGGACATGTTGGGCTTTGGGCAGACGTGCTGGTGACAGCTAAACCAGACCTTTGAGAATGCTCTAGGCTTTTCCCTTCTGCCTAAGGGAATGTATAAGAATGATGGGTCCCAGTACACAGCCTCAGCCCTATGACTGCTTGTCTTCGCTGTAGTAAGCTCTAAAGTCTTTTTGAAGGCCATTATAGGCGTGTCTAGATCCTCTCCACCCAAAGTGTGCTATCTCATCCAGAAATGGTCGTCTAAAAGGATCTGGCCTTAGTTCAGAATTTATATTAGACCCCTGATGCCATATTTCGGGTTAAACCAGGCTCTTCGGCTCCAGCCCTGGATTATGCACACAACAGTTGACATCTTGACACCTTGAAAGACATCTGATTCACCTCAGAAATGAGTTAGCAGGTTTAACAGGTGTGATTAAGCAAAGAGATCACCAAACTCTGCCATCCTGGACCGAACTGGACATCCGCGCAATTGAAAAGTCTTCCTTTCACATGTACATAATGGATATTGGCAATAAAACCATGCACTAATCCCTTTGGCCAAGTGCACATCTGATTCCCTTGAAAGCCCACTCAATGCGATGAGTATAATTCCCACTGACTAAGCTGTCTGTCAAGAAATATGAGATGTGTTTTTTGCATCAGATGCGCTGGATGGGTCTTAAGGAGCAATAATATGACAGTGACTGCTCGTCTACAGCGCTGTGCGAGCCGCTGATGAAACTTTGTCTTGGCAAAAAAAATCTTACAATGAATGTTATCTGGAATGTTTAAAAAAACTGTCAATTCCAGAGACCAGCATTCACACTGGGCAGCGATTCTGACTGGGGGACTGTTGGATTGCAGCTGATGGTCTATAATTTGAGTCTCAATCACAGAGTTAATCAGACCCAGACTGACACAGTGATGGACGTTGAGTGAATATTCATCGCGTCAGTCGCGTTTTGCTTATTTTTTTGTTAGCATTTTAAGTCAGAAAGAAAATTCGTGTTGACAGTGTTGATACCTCTGGATATTGTGTCATATTTTGAGTGTTATTCACCCCCTGAGTGTCACGACAGCTCCATGAGGCTGAAGCCGGGGCAGTGGGCCAAAGATGCCACTCTGAATCTGATGCCACTCTGAATTCGGAGAATTTAGTCAATGTTGCTTAGATTCTCTCTCGTGTCGAATCTTGACAGACAGCCAGCATGAAGCGAAGATTACCTTGGGGACTTCAATAACTTATTGTGAGCCCAGCGCAGACAGTAACTGTTGCTATTGTCTGCTATTTGATGTTCAAACCTAAAGAGTGACATAAAGAGTAACTTCTCCTTTTGTGCTATTTTTCCCCTTGAATAATATGATTTTGTTTTTAGTGCTAATGTTACATTTAACTTAATAAATCTTAATGTAAATGTATTTTATTTTGAGAAATGAAGAGTGTGATACAAAAGTGTCTTTAAAATACGGTAATCAGGTCCAGTGTCTAAGTCTCTAGTGTTCCTCACCCAAATACATGTGCATACAGTAATCCCCCAGGAGTCTCGGATTCAGTCACATGCAGAGAACCAAACCCCACAAATCCCCCTTTTTTGAGAAGCAAACCCCACAATAACTCAGAAACTGCAAATATCCTCTGCCTTTTTTGCTTTTTTGTGGCAAAAAATATATTTTTTTCTGGATGTTTTCACACAAGGGGACCCATTTACCTCGCCGCAGTGTTCCAATACCTTTGTCCTGCAACCTTCCGAGTTCCAGATCTGAGCAAGGAAAGCACCCAGACCCTTCAGACTCCACAGTTCAGTAGATCTCCAGGAGACCTTTCCAACGAGCCCTATACACAGGTGCTCTTGGAACATAACTTACTGTGTTACTGTATCAG
>JBBPDH010000031.1:15302964-15317878 GCA_037974565.1 Clupeocharax schoutedeni
TTTAAGATCATTTAAGGCAAATCCTCCATGTTGGTGAGGGCAGATCACAGCACGCAGCCCCGCCCCCTGCTAAGTAAGAGCCAATTGTAATCGTGGGCCGTAGCCAATTAGCATATCTTCTAAACATTTACAGCTCAAACATCCCACATTTAGAGTCGCCGTTTATAAACATTGCCACTCAAATACTTGAGACTTGACTTGTGAACATCTCTGCTAGAAACTAGACAATATTGCCTAACACAATCCAAAATGGCCTAAAAATGCTGCATTTGATGTTACACACATTCCCCATTAACAGCAATAGTTTTATGCGTATAAAACATAAGTAGATCTAATCACACAAAATGCATAATCGACGCATGCATGTCTGGAAAGCTGTGTATTAGTTGTTAACGCTGCTGTTCTGTACCTAAGTTTGGGTAATTTGCTGATCCCATTACCACTGACAGCTCCTTGAAATCAGGGATAACACCTCTCCTTCACACTAACACTCTCTAAATAAAGAAAGAAAGAAATCAGCAGATTGTGAGTTTTGATACAGAATGACCTTTTTATGTCAGAAAAAAAACAAATCCAGAGAATCTGAAACATCAATATCAATTATCAACTATCAATATAATTTCCCTTAAAATGTGTATTACAATTAAATAAGCAAAAAAACCCACCTAGCTATTATTGCAGTGTCTTAAGTTTAACACAAATAGGTGAATATATTTGATTTAGATATATTTTACCTGTACATTTAAAGTTGGCTAGATAAACGGTGTCGCTTGATCTGATTGGCTAAGGGCACCAAATATGCAAATGAGTGGGATTTCATAACATAACATGACAAGTGCTGGTAGATTTGAGTTGTTTATTGAAATGCTTTTTTTGTTTGATGTATTTCTCCTAACGCCCCGTGGGCCACCGTACTTCGCCTTTAATCATAATTTTATATGCAGATTGGTCTCTTGGCCTTATGGTTTACTCTAAATGCGAAAATAACGCAGCAGCATTAATAAGTGAACGTGTAGACACTAGCATATTAGAGAGGTGTTTTTTCTTTCGCTCTTTTATTAATGCACTTGTTAATGTTGCCCGGGGGAAACAGGGACCTGTGTTTGTGTCACTGTCGTTAGAGTTGCCTTTTTTCACTTCATTATATTGTCTAACTCTCTGAGCCTCAATTATTCCCTGCTCATCCCTTTAAGCTGCCTAATTAAAAGACTGCTCATTTTGTATTAATATTGCTTTATTTATTTATTTGCGTTGCTTGAAATGGTTCGTTCTGCCTTGAATTTCAATTACATCTGCGGCAGCTCCCCGTATGCAAATGGAGGGGTCCGGCATTCTGCTTAAAGTAACAGAAATGCTAAGCTCACCTGATCCGGATCCCCTGTCTTTCACAGTCTCTTTATATACACCGGGTATTCAGTGAGGATCGTGACGGTAATGCATTATATCTATGTTTTACTATACTGTGTAAAGGAGCCGGACACTAATTCAAGTCCAGCTATTCTAGGATTGTTCTATCTCAACCACACATGCCCACAGTGGGAGATTTTTGTAGCCGGGCTTGTTTTACACATTTCCACAATAAGGCTGTCCAGACATGTTCGCAAAGGCACATTCTGACAAGCTATCAACAACACACTGGTGTAAGCTGGAAGAAAGAAAGACTTACCGAGCCCCTTGCACTGCGGAAAACAAACTGTACACATCCAGACTGTGTTATCTGTGATGTTTAACCAGCAACCCGATGTAATAATGGAGATCGGAACCCGAGACTTCTTTAAACAGCCAGTTAAATACTATTGGCCAATACAGTAATCCCCTGCTTGGGTTACGTTCCAAGAGCACCAGCGTATAGTGAAAAACCGGGTTGTGTTTTGGTTAAAATGCTTAAAAATGTCTATTTTTATAGTGTAAACCCTAAATCTGCCCCAAAATCTTACTGCCACTTTTAACTCAGTTTAATGCATTACCCTTTAAGAAAAGGTAAAGTGGAAAGGTAAACTCGTATTCGAATTTAAATTCCCTGCCGAGATATGCAACACGGAAGGCTGTGGGACAAAAGTATTGGGACACCAAGGCGAGGTGAACGGTTTTCGGAGAATAACTCCTGATCTACTGTGCTTCCTGGTTGGATACAGTCTCCTTGTGTGAAAATATCCATAAAGATATATTTATTGGCACAAAAAAGCAAAAAAAGGCGGAATATATTTGCATTTTCCGTGTTATTGTGGGGATTTCTGCGTAAAACGATGAGTTCGGTTCTCAAAAAAAAATCTGCGTGTGACTGAATCCCCGACTCCTGATCCGAGTAAAATTGGGGGATTACACTTTTAAAGCTGGATATCACATGGACGAGGATTCCAACAAAAGGGTGGAGATTTCAATGAAAAGGAACATATTGTCCCTGAATTGGCTTAATTGGGTGTAATGTTTTGTTCTATTTTGATGATTACAGGGCATTCTTACAGAGCAGTAAATGGGGCAAATTCCACATTGGTCCCTGCTGCAGGTTTTCCGAAATGCAGTATCTTCTCAGAGGAAAAGTATCAGCTTTGTATCAGATTTGTAAAGAATGTGGATGTGGTCATTCCCTCACTCGTGCATGTTTAGCATTTTCTCCACACGCAGGAACAATTAGCACTATGTCTCCCAGCGGCAAGTCCGACTCCTCAGATGATTAAATATTTGAATATAAATTGTAATTCAAATCAAATTAAAATATTTTTTCGTTTTGAAATGTATGTAAAAATCTTAACATTCAAGGCTGAGCTGAGAGACATTCTGAACACGGCAAACATGTGTTTTAATAAGAAGAAACTTCAGAGAACTCATACCAGCAGTGTGGGTCAGAAAAAAAAATTTTGCAGTTTAAAAACACAGTGAAAGCTGAATATTTTATATTGCATTGTGACTTTTCAGGAAAGATTGAAGATAATGCAAAAAAAAGAATAGGAGAGAGGATACAATCGAGAGTCCAACAGGAAAGTACTGTATTAATTATGGGGCCCATGTCTAATATGAAGGTTTCTATTAACCCTGCTTTAAAAAGATAACATTAGCCAAGCTGCAGCTTATCAAATCCAAAGTTCCAATAAAAATAAATAAATAAATAAATAAATAAATAAATAAATAAATAAATAAATAAATGCTGATTTTTTTAAAGCAAGGCCTCACAGCGTTGCAGTAGAAAGATCATATTCAGGTTCAAAGCAACTCCTGCCATCATATAATCGTATCTGCTCTATGAAGAAAAGGGAGAACGCCCTGAAGGCTTGGTTTGAAAGGGGTCATCTGTGGGTCACATTTCAAGTAAAAACAGTGAAATCCACTTAGCAAGCATGATTTTTGTGCTATAAAAATGCAATATAAAATTCTACCTACATTTTCTTTTCTCTCAAATGGTCATCGTCACCATTGCGTTTATGAAAAAAATAAAAAAGGTTTAGACTTGGCTTACCTAAAACGCCGACCCGGAAGTTGAGTGTGATAACGATGACGTTGCCGTAGCTGGCTAACACGCTGCCGTCGATCATGTTCCCGGTGCCCTCCATGTACGAGCCTCCATGAATGTACACCATCACAGGCTTGGCGCCGGTGTCTCGTATGTCTGCAAGAGTGGCCACCATTAAACCTTCTCTCTCCCGCTGCCTCCCCACCCAGCAAAGCAAGGCTTAACACAACCGAGCTGCAACACATGGCCCTCCCAGATACCAGCTCTCACGCCTGCCTCTAAACTTCTCTCTTTTTTAATGAACCATAAGAGCCGAGCAAATAGATATGAACAGACGCCGCTGCACACAAGGTCAGGATCTAACTGCCAATCGTGGGCCTGCTCTGGCCTGGAAACGGCTTTCAAATTTAATGGATGCTCTGGATCAAATAATGCCCGATTGCTGTAGTATAAGAACACAGAGGGCTCATAGGCCTCAATAGGTAAGCAGAGATAGTAATAAAGGGTTTTCCGCCTATTATACATTCATTTGAACCCAAAAGCTGTGCTTCACAGCTCTTCACCTCTTTGTCCACAACCCGGGTAATTATTTATGCATCTGTTTGCTTAGACATAATCTACGGAAAGAGGTGTTCAGAAGAATGATCAAAAAGAGCTTGAAGGGCTCTGTTTTGACAGACATGAATCTCCCTCTTCTCACTCTCTCACAGGCTTGGTGGTTGTTTGGCTCCGAGTGCCAGGAGAGAGCTACTGGGCTCGCATTCAAACCCTTATATTGTATTCAGGGTTGCCATGGCTCCCGGAGACTGAAATCCCAAATCCTCAAGAAACGACTAATCGCAAACAACCTTTTGGCTGTTGAGGCTGTTTCCTTCTGCAGATCAGCCTGCCCTTCACGATACACGCATGCCTATGTACACGTACGCATTCGTCAGCGAATTAAAGCGCGGAGCTTCGGCGAGATGAATGAAACGCTCTTTGTGCGAAACGCGGCGTCTTGTTTCTTCCACCCCTAAAGCGCCGCGCGTTCCCGCTTTTTCCGCATTCAGATCTTGAGGGGTCTGCAGCGTTTCCACTTAGAATCTGTGCACACGGTTAAAGCTTGTGTTATATATCTGGTATCTGAGAGAGCAGCGATAAGACATGACTTTAAAAACTGACAATTCCCGGTTGACACTTATCTTACACAAGAGAGACGATGCATGGAGTGGAAAAGAGGATGAAAGAAAGAGAATGAAAAGATTTTCTTGTACTGGGGTAGCACAGGACACTAAAACAAATGAAAACAGAGAGAGAGAGAGGGAGAGAGAGAGAGAGAGAGAGAGAGAGAGGGAGAGAGAGAATAAAAGCACTGGGAGGAGTAAAAAGAGTGATTAGTCATGTCAGTGTTATCAGTAACCTCTTTTGTTGATTCAAACCAAGTTACTTGAACAAAAAAACCTGCACCCATTTAAGAGAAGAACAAAAGTCCCGGAAAGGTGCTCTAGGCTGCTGTCACTGCTCCACTACCTGATCTTCTCAACTGAGTAATAGTGGAGAGCCAGAGAGGCAGTAGCCACCATTTCCGAGCTCGACAAAAGGCCTGGGATGTTCCGCTGTACTTTATCAGAAAGCAATCGAAACAATTAAAACACAACACATCTGTGGCATTTCATAACATTTCTGAAAAAATGAGGAGGGAGGGAGGATGGGGGGGGGGGGGGGTTGGCACAATGAGATTTTAATTAAAATACACAGTAAATACATTTGAATTTCATGGACACATTATTTGAGAGAAAGTCTAACCTCAAATTGCATTTAAAGTACGTCAGCTTCACAAATCATGTATGGATGGTGGGATTAACATGTTGCGATGACGCACGCGCCCACACACACACACACACACATAATCTGAAGACATGCCATACTTCTCAAAGCAACATGCATGCACATATACCCATATACTCATACAGACCCATACATTATTTTTTGAGGTTTATTTGTTACTACGCAATTTAAAAGCCATAATTAATTATACGTGACCATTCCACCCTCTTTATATCCCTCAGAATTGTGAGGGGAACTTTATAGTTAACCTGTTTGCAGTGATTTTTGTATAGTTTACAGTGTTGTTGCAGAATCAGTACTATGTATTGATGTATGAAAATGTTCAATATGAATGGGCTAAACTACTGTAAACAGATAAATGCCTAGTCTTAATATTTAACAAAAAAAAAACATTTAGACAGTAAAGACTGGGAGATATATGGAGGAAACCTGACTTATGATGACAAGCTGCACCAAAAAACAAGATTCTGTGATATCTGCCCTTTAAACGATTTCTGACACGAGTGCACTGCCACGTTACACCAAATAGGACAAGCTTCCACTTTCTACACACAGTCATCAAAACTAAACCACCTTCGACATATAGGGAGCCTCTGCATCTCCATCGTACTTGTCCATCTGGTGATTGGAGCATCTGTGAGGGGTATAACTCAGGAGTGGGACTGGGGAGCTGTCAGTTTGGCTCTTTTCCAACACTCTCATAAATCTCACCGGGCCACTTTGCATGGTGTCAGTGCTGTCACTCCGGAGGCGCTGGAGTGCGCGGAGTGAGAGATGAGCGTTGCTGACAAGGGCTGTTCTGGTGCGAGGGCGCCCACGTTGACAAGAGTGGGTTTTGACTTAACGTGTGTGGCCGCTGTCGCTACCAACTTCGTCACACGTGACATGGACTATGATTGTGTGACCGTCGGTGATTAGGGCAGCGCTGAGTGTTTTGGGCCGCTCGATCGGCAAGAACGAATTCAGACGGACTGCAGTCTTGAGACATGCATCGCTTGCACATACGGTCTTGGCCACCAGCCTGTAACAACATCGGTTCTATTAAAATAAGAGATCCAACGGCAGTTTGGGAATTTTAGTGCTGAGGTGTGATGAGCCATGCAATTGTAATACTGCTGTAAAGCTCTCAAAGGGTGCAGATATTGGAAAATGATTTGCACTGAGGTTTTAATTCAGCGCAACAACACTCCTCGCCCTGCCAGCCACACGGGGATGTGTGTGCGTGTGTGTGTGTGTGTATGTGGGAGTCTGCGTCTGTGTGAGGCAATTTGTGTATTTGTCTTTGATTTTGAAACCTTGGCCCCCGAACCAGATGGGGAAAGTGACCTTTGAAGAAGATGGCTTCTTCAGGCCAGGGCAATGGCGTTTGTGCATGAAATATGATGTTGCTTAGCGCACAGACAGGTGGTTTGATGTGCTCTTTGAAGCCTGGCCTCTGGCAGTGTGAGGGGAGCTGGAGAGAGAAGGAGAGAGATAGAGTGAATGAGAGAGAGAGGGAGGGAGAGCAGGGAAAAGTGGAGGGAGAAGCTGGTAGCAGGCAGCATCTCAATTCACAGACCTCCCGCATCTCCAGGCAGATTCCCAGAAGAAAAGTCCAGGTTTGTGCACCGGTAACACAAAGAACTGCTGGTTGCACCCCATTTATATTCAGTATTAGAGATTATTTTTTTCAGAGGCTTAATGTCATAGCCCATATGTCCAACCTGTTCCTGTGCATTTGAGCCACAATGGCTATGGATGATCACCATGATCGCAGGCGTGCCCAGGATCTGGCTCACCATCCTTTCAGACTGCGCTGACAGCAGAAATTCAACACAATAAATCCTTATAGCCAGACAGGTGGAGCAGAACTGGCCGTGGGCATGGTAGGGATAGCCAGAGCCAGTCGTTCTTCGTCCTCATTAGGGTGCATGGCTTTGTGAGTCAAGCAGTTACCATGCAGATCCATTTCCCTCCTAACAGGAGCAGCCAGTGTGCCAGACGGGACAAAGCTAAGATGCTCTTCTCCACCTGACAGGACCACCATACATCACCTTCAGCGCCTCGATCTCTCCTCTTGATTTAGAATCCCCTGTGTCTCTTAATATGCCTCAAACGTGACAGGGGTGAGGCAGTAACCCAATTTCGGCGTGGCCTCTTCCAGAATCATGCATTCCATGCCCACAGCGGACTTGAGCAGGCACAGAAGCTCCTAACTGGATGAGGGGCCACCCGAAACGGGTTCTGCAGTCTGCCAAACGAGCAGAAGACAGACCACCTGCTGAGCCAGGATGACAATGACTTGCTAAGTAGATTGCAAGATGGTGGGCGCATGAGAAGAGTGTGCCGAACAGGGAACTCAACAGAAAGAGCTGATATGAAATGGATAGAAGCCTGGAGACTGGAGGGTATGTAAACATGCACTCCGTGTTTGTGCAGCAGCTCGGTTATATTTCTGCAGATCTCCACATCCAACAGAGAGACTCGAGGACACAGCGTAGTGTAGCGCTGTAGCAGGACAACCTCTCCTACAAGACTGTCTCCTCCATGTGACAGACAGGATGAGTGATCGGAACTTTACTTGATCGGCGTTCTTGTGCCTGTGGATGATCTGTGGCATGTTTGAAGGCTGACTCTTCAGAGGTCCTCCGACTTGAGAGCGCCGTCCAAGTAGAAGAGAAAAGGACACATTCGACACAAGAAGAGAAATCGTTTTATTGCAACTGTGAAGCATCACAATTGATTTGTAGCCTTTTCTATTCACATCACTTTTTCAAAAAAAAAAAAAAAGCAGTACTTCTCTATTCAATTACTTTGGAGGAGATGACAATAAAACGTGCCAACAGAATAAACACGGCAAATAATCACTCCAAACATATTAAATTCCACTCCACTCGGCCTCGCACACATGCCTTCTGCATTCCGCTTTCGGCTCGTTGTAAATTCATCATGTTTGCAAATGCTGTTGCCCCTGGTCTTATCTCTCCAGGCAGTTTTAAAAAGACAGCACAGCAAGCTAGGAAATGGATTCAGGGCAACTGGCACATCATGAAAAAATACTTGCCTTGGGCTACAATCAGCACACCTACATCGTCTGATATCGCAAACCCACGACTCGTTTCCACAGCTGGCCGCTCTGGCAGTGGAATCGACCTCCAGGCCAGTTAGTAAAGCATCTGGTAGGACACTCTCCCAGATGGGATACACCACTATGTCTTTGGCCAAGTGGATTTTTCACAGAGAGCCACCACAGGCACTGCACGTTTGCATAAGACAGCAAGGTAGAGGTTTGCAGAGGTAAAGTAACCACTTTAGATGCCTGAATCCTCGTGGGGAACCTGCTGCCTCCCCTGACAAAGAGACATGCTGTAGTGCAAAGCCTGTGCTTCAGCTGCAGCATGAGGCTCAAGCCCATTCAATATCGATTAACACGAATGTTAATACCCCTCTAACTGAGCTGCTTCGAAATGGCTATGGCTACGTTTCCTTTATTCAAGCGTGAACACGAGCACTTCAAAAGAAAACCTTTTGACTGACGTGGGTAAAGTGCCAGGCTGAGACCGGCTAACTAAGCCAGCCTGACCTCTGTACATACTCATAAAACCGACAAAGCCGCAGCAGGGGAGCCTAGACCAAGCATACAGAGTCCATGTCCAACACATTAACCCAGTGCCTAGCATATCCCCGACCTGAACAATTCACAGAGGAGGCGGACAAGAGAGGAAACAGGAATAGTCGGGTTTTGATATAGATTCTGCAGTTTAAGCCCTTTGCTGTAGAATGGAAAGAATACTTCCACCATTCTAATCTCGCCAGATATCCACTTTGAGCCCAGAATATCCCAAGATAAATACTGAAAGTGAACAATGCTATTGCTGAGCGGCAACTTTTCTCTTTTTTTCCCGCCCTTCTCTCTCCACTGCTAATCCTCTCACCACAACTCATGAGCCTCCCTCTCTTCATCTAAATCCATTCGCTTCCCTGTTTCAAAAGCCAGCTATGATATCCTCCAGTTCACATTGGCAAACACAGAATGGCACACATAATTGCACCAAAATAGTTTGGCTTTCCTGTACATTTCTGTAAAATTGTTACACGATCCCTACGACACTGCAACATTAACACCTGTGCATTTAATATCTTAAACAGAGCTTCACTTGCATAAAAGATCGCAAATAGATTAGACAGGAATTTCAATGTAGCATAAGTAGTGCTGGGCTGTTAATGGCATTAACGCGCGTGATTCTTATCACGTGATAATAAAATTATCGCCGTTAATGCCACACACACACACACACACACACCCACACGCCGTTAACGCGGTTAACGCGAAGATTCCATACGATCAACGGCGTTTTAAAAACTTTATTGATGCCCACCTCTAAGCGTAAGCTATTGCTTGTTTTGCATGGCAGTCCTTCCACCACGCGTTCCAGCAATGCATGCAATGTAATGAAAATATGAAATATAAGCTTGGTATACAGCTTAAATCCATAAAAAGACACTATGCTAAACACAACCATTCCTGCAATTTACCACGATTCCCTCAAATGACCGTACTCAAGCGTTTCTGTGCTTGTATGAGATCACCGATCATAGATATTAGTCAAACAAGTGAAAACCTTCATAATGATGCATGCTAAACCTCAGGATTTGTAAATAGTGCTTTCGGAGGGACACTGGTTTGACAATCAACCAATTATTCATCAAGCTGTAATTACGGCTGGATGGCTATTTCTGTATGATCCCCGTGACCCTTCCCTATCTGAAGAATAATTACACCAGAGATTATGTAGCTAGTTTGACCCATTTATAATTGCGGCTGGTTATCAGTCATGCAGCTGCTAGCCCCTTTCTGACCCAGTTTCTATGCAGCAATTTTTTTCCCCACCAAGTGAAATATTGGGAGCTTTATTTTGAAATGTATAGATTAGCATAAATTCAATTTCATTTGTCCTGTATTAAAATCACAAATGACTGAACACACTAATGAATGCACGGACTGATCGGAGGGCCACCCAAATGCACAAGCTAAAGTCTTCAAAAGATAGCGAGCCGAAATACAGACGATGAATCATCGTACTCATATGTATGTGCAGCAGCATGAGGCTGTATGCTATTTTTCAGGTCACATATTACATACACAATGAGATACCAAAGGCTCTAGTAGAACCGAGCTCTTCGACTGAGGCTGCAACTGGAATTACAGATTTATTTCAACTTATTTGTGGTATATTCTAACATCTGAAGCCTTTTCTGTTATAAAACATCTTCTGCAACCTCTTTACACTACTCTTGGGTCCAGCTCAAACAATACCTGACCTGAGAAAGCTGCATTTGTAGTGAGGAACCCTTCAATACTACTTCAGATGCATTTGCTCTTGTGTGGTTTGCAAGAGAAATGCAAGCTAATTCTGAACTATAATTCTTCATTACACTTGAAGACAAATTCAATATAACCACGTCTACTTGCCGGATCAATCCCCCTTTGGTTAGGTAGCTCTAATGAGATTCAAGCCACGTGATTACGAGCTGGATCAAGTACTTCTGTCGCTATTGAATGTAAAGTGTAAACAGGCCTAACAGGATTCAAGTGGCTGAGCGATAAAACCAGTACAAAATCCATTTAGTGTCAGAAACACATTCACATTCACATTAATTCATTCACATTCACTCTGATGACTCTCTGGGCCATGGCATTGGGTACTGGAGAAAGGAAAGGGGTTGCATCCAAAATGTACTGAAAAGAATAAATAAATACTTGAATTCATTAATATTACTCAAGGACATGCAGCTGCCTTCATCACCAAAGATAATACCTTCGTCTTCATCGCCGTCGTTATCTGCTAAATCCTCGCCCTGTTTTTTGGCATGGGCCCCTACAAACGAAGCAGGGAAAGACACAAAGAGGCACAAGAGAATTCAAAATAGTACGACCATTAAGACAGAAATGGATTTAAAGCTGCCACAAGCTGAGGTGAGACAGTATCTGGTAACTGGCTTCTATTCAAATGACATCTATTTGACTTTTGCTCTTCACAGTATAAGGATTTCGACATACATCTCAGACAGTTGTACATTTCACATAGACCCTTTTCATTATGGGTCACTTTTATATGGGCAACACCTTATAAGAGGTTAAATAAACCAGATTGAATCATTACTTAATATCAACAATCGCAACATATTTTCTTATTAGGTGTGTCCATACATTTACAAAACGAGCATAATACTGTCAAACAGGGTCTTACAAAACAGACATTATCTCAGTGGGTAAGAGGACAAAACTGGGATTTAAAGTTAAATCTGATTTGTTCCACATATATACAAAACATTGGTTCAAATTAGCTTAACAGATCCATCTCTGACAGATCTGTCATTTAAAGATACACTCTGTGATTCTATGAGAGGCCAAAATCAAAGTCATACACATCATTCTGAGCATAAACATATTAAAGACTATTCATATCTTGTAGAAATCTTTGGTTCCCGACCTCTCAGCTCACTCCAGGCATCGCATGCATTTGTTCAGTTCCTCCAGCATCACTTGATTTGATGCAATGTAAAATTGATGAGATGAATTAGGTTTTGGACGGTAAGTGTAAATTTAAAATGTGTGAACTAACACCGTCCCACACACCAAATCACAAAGCACTGTTTGTATTAATTCCATGTTTAAATTTTTTTAAATTCTACATTTCGTCTAAACAAATACATGCTTTCTGTCTAGAAAAAGTGAATTTGTCTTAGATAGCTCGGATGCTTCTGTATGTATGCAGTACCATTCCGATAGAATTATAGGCTACAGTAAAAAAAAAAAAAACCAAAAAACATAGCACTAATGAATATGTACAAGTGATGTAAAAACTGACAGATTTAAACATCACAGAGTGTACCTATAACACAGTTTATTTTTAACAGATTTCACCGAATAGCATAACCCCCTTTCCAAATGCTCATCATAGTCTGTTTATGTCCTGCAATTCTAATCTCTCGTCATTTGACAACGGCTTACTCCACTTATTTATCACCATCATCAAAATATTTGTACAGTTGCTTATTAGTGGAGCTTCTCAACTGCTTAGAGAGTGACGCTACTTTCGTTTGGCGAATTGTTTGCTAATGTGGTCACAGAAACAAGGCAGATCAGAAAACGCGACCATCCAGCACTGTGTAACGAAGCAATCTGGAAGATTTTTGATGCTCAAAAATTAGGTTGAATTGTTCATCTGCATCAGAGAAAGAATATTTAAAAGATGAATATACATTTTCCATGGTTACATCATAATGTAATACAATATGGCGCAGCTGGTAGCCTAGTGGTTAGGGCACTCGCCCTGCGACCAGAAAGTCCAGGTTCGATTCCCAAGACCACTAGGCACCACTGAGGTACTCTGAGCAAGGTACCATCCCACACACTGCTCCCGGGCGCCGTGTTCCTGCTGCCCCCTGCTTCACTTGGTGAATGGGTTAAATGCAGAGGAAGTGTTTCGTGCTGTTCACGCTGTGTGCTGTGGTGTGTTCACGTATGACAAATGGTCACTTTCACATATTAAGCTTTATATCATAGTTTTATACGTTTTACTACACAACATGACAATGGCTCTCCTGTAAAGAATGCTGCCATTCTGTATAGGGGTGCACTTTAGTCTGTTTTCTAATACAATGTTTTTTTAAATGCACATGAAAAATGTGACGTAGAGGGAAAACCCTTTATGTTTATGTTTACATTCTGAATAAGCCAACAAAAGGATGGCTGGGCTCCAAACGGCTAATGCGCTCTTTCGCTTTTGGATTTTGGCACTTCCTAACTTCATCCCCGCTATTCTCTGCTGCCGTCTCTGCTGTCAGTGCTTTGTTCCTTTGTCACTCGGAAAAGCAGGGCGCTGCCCCGCAAATCTGCGCAAATACTCCTAGGCAAGTGCGTGCTGTGGCTTGAGCCACTTTGCAAAAGGACGGGTGTGTAGTGCCTGCGTCTGGTGGTATAACACCAACATCACTTTATCGGAATTAGTGTCATAGGACAAGACCAATTTTGGGTTACAGAGGTAGTGACAGACAAGGGGAACTCTATCCATTATTATAGTGCATTCCACAAAATATCAGTGTGCTACTGACCAAGCAGTTTGATTTTTGTTTATCAGGTTCTGTTACGATTGTAACACAGGTCTCGTATACCTGACAAAATTCAGAATCTCAAATTCCCAGCCAACATCTGTGAATATCGACATTTATAATCAGAGAAGCCCATTGTACACTAACAGAGTAGTAATAGGGGAACACTGAATATCCTCTGGTAAATACATTCAGTAACATATACTCCGTTACATATACTCCGTTACAGTAACATGTTCAGAATGTTACTGGTTGGAAGTTTGTCTTTCAACATTTTCAAATGAAAAACTTGCTTCTAAAAAATATATAGTAGTGTGCTAGTTTTACTACATGAGTATTTTCTCATTTTGCCCTATCCCATCAAAAATCTTAGTCACATGACTACAAAACAGGAAGCTATGTGATTTGTCATGCAGCATAATGCCAAGAAAAACAGTCCAGGACCACCATCTTTGTAAATATTTCCACTACCTAGATGTTGTAAAGAAGCTCATTAACACTAATTCAATTCATTATATTTTAATCAATTGTAGCAAAAATCTCAAGGTTTGCTACATTCCATGTACAGGCGTTAAAGTGTGTATTCTGAGTACCACTTTTTATTTCATGTAACATGGACTGACTACTTCTTTTTTGATGATGCTTTACAAATACTGTATTCTGCTACATCTCAATTAGATTAAAATTTTTGATTCAATTTTACAACATGAATAGTTTTTTGGCAGATATGTACGAGCACACGCAGTGCGAAACATGTCTTGATGTGACTGCAATATACA
Source organism: Clupeocharax schoutedeni (assembly GCA_037974565.1). NCBI lineage: Eukaryota > Metazoa > Chordata > Actinopteri > Characiformes > Alestidae > Clupeocharax > Clupeocharax schoutedeni. The sequence continues at coordinate 15,317,113 of JBBPDH010000031.1, forward strand.
ATGGGCCTGATTTTAACATTCAGTTTACAGCTTATTATGTAGATTGTGTACTCCTGCCCACTAGCTGCACACTTGAAATCAGGGGTTTAAAATATACAGTCGTCAATGAGCTTCGGTCAAAACAGGAAAACAAACGTTCAGTGATGGAAATGTAACAGTATTAATGGCTAAAGGGTGTTCTTCTACTCTTTAAAAATTCAGTTTCTGTGCAAATTGTGCAGTTTCTGTGCAAACGGTATAATTCTGTGTGTTCGGAGCTTGTGCCTCCTTCTACCTACAACTGTAGCCTTTGCAAAAGGAAGTCTCTCAACAACATGCCTTTTTTTAAAAAGGGATATTCATGAAAAATCAGCCACCAGAAACTGCTCAAACTTTGGTCATTTTGGCGGGAATACGTAATCAGCCTCATGTGCTCCAGCAGGTTCAGTTAGTACCGCACAGTGCGTCCCAATCCGCCGAACACAACGCCTAATCACAGCCCATTGTTCTGAGACCCGCCACTGACGGCGACATGTCCACATGTCACAGTGTTGCCTGTGTCAAAGCACAGAGCGAGGAACACTGAGCTCCTTTTAATTTATACTTACAACTTATACTTACAACAGTGGTTTGATTTTGCTTTGTTTGTTTGTTGCCTAAAGCAGTGGCTCCCACCCTGGGGGACACTAGAGATCGCAGGGGGGGTGCGAACAACTTAGTCTGCACTCAGGCTACCAAAATTATATTAGTACACATTAAATTCATACAATCCAAATGTCTGAGAAAC
>JBBPDH010000031.1:15430513-15440971 GCA_037974565.1 Clupeocharax schoutedeni
TTACACCGGTTATATTTACTGAATCAGAGTTTACTGATACACTCTGAGTTCTGAGGGTAAACACCGGTTCTAGTCTGTTTTACACCGGTTATATTTACTGAAATCAGAGTTTACTGATACACTCTGAGTTCTGAGGGCAAACAACAGTTCTAGACAACGAGTCTTCATTGTTTAGTTCTATGTGGACGCTAAACTGATCATTGATGAGTTTGTCTGATCTGTGTTTTGACAGATGGAAGAGATGAAGATCATGGCATACAGGGAATCACTACAAATTACTATCCCTCACCATCTGGGCCAAACTGGACGTCTAGGGAAAGTGCAAGCGAGACGCGATCAATTCTCCTAATGAAAGCATTCAGCTACAAAACACAGCAGACACTTCTGTGAGAGAAATGGGTTCTTCGATAAATTACCCGAGCTACGGGACGACATATGACATCGTTTGTGCCTGTTCTAAGGGGAAATCTATAGCTGCCTGAGACGCTCGTCAGTTCTTGACCTGGCCTTTGGAGGGACCTAAACAGAATTTGAATCTGCCTCTTCTAATGTCACAAATTTACATCAAGCAACAACTACCAAGTCACTAGCTGGCTACATTATGAGGTGGTTGGTGGCCTAGGATACTTACTATGTGTCCCCCCAGTAGCAGTTAGGGGTACTATGGGTCCACCCTGCAGCAGTTTGGGGTAATATGCTTCCCCCCTGGAGCAGTTAGGGGTACTATGCGTCCCCCTAGCAGCAGTTAGGGGTACTCTGCATCCCCCCTAGAGCAGTTAGGGGTACTATGCATCCCCCCAGAGCAGTTAGGGTACGCATAGTCCAAACTGCTTCATTTACTTCTAAAGTAACAAATTTACATCAAGCAATTACCAAGTCACCAGCTGGCTAACTTATGAGATGGTTGGTGGTTTAGGATACTTACCTCTGGACAAAAAAGTCATAGATTTGAATCCTACCTCCAGCACCACCACTAGATACCAAGTTGCTCCAGGGAGACTGCTGAGACTGCCCCCTGTAGTCAGGGAATGAAAGTCACTTTAGATAAAAGCTAAATTCTGTAATGTAAACTGCCGTGCAATCTTGATAATAAAATGCCACAACTAGTTTAAATTACAGTTTACCTGCAGATCAGCAGACAAGCATTCCGTATTCCCTGAACTGGAAAACTAATTCGCTAAGGGGTCCCCAGCGCAATGTAGTGTACCTTATTATGTAGGACTAGAACTGTCATCTGGGCTTGGATGCTTGATGTTTCCTCCTAAAGCTCCGGCACCAGCTACACTGAGGTGCAGAACCATGAATATGGAAACAAATATTTAAATAAGTACCATCCACAACTGAGAGAGTGGCAGTCGTTTGCATAGCTTGACCTTGATGCATTCTGGAAAGCAAGTTATCTGCGAGCTCCGCTGAGCAAAATGTAAATGTGGAGGCAGGGGCCTGGCTGTCCGCCAAGAAGACCGCGGCGGTGCTAAATGCCCTAGCCGGTGAGCGCCATTCTTAGGAGAGCGATTGAATGCTCCATTTGTTTGTTCCCGTGCTCTTAGCTGACCTGGCACATTTGATGGACATCTCAAACACCTGTCTCTGTTCTAAGGCTTTCCTGTCACTTTTCACCTGTCAGTGCCTTTTTTCACCGGATTCTGATGAACTGATGTTATTCTCATTATGTCAGGAGCGCTGCACTGTAGCAAGTGCTTTCATTTTTTACAGACTAATGGAAGAGGACATGTGGTGCTGATTCCTATTAATTTTTAATTAGCTGTGTTAATATAATCCCCTCAAACATGCTATTGCATAAACAAGACTGATTTAGTTTAGAAGTCTGTGGTTGGATGACCTTTGGTTTGTTAATTTATGTTTTATCGCAGGTTTTCTTCTGAAATATCCAGGCAGACAGACAGAAACGGGACGCATAGTAAATAGCTCTTAGATCATTTATTCCACAAACAACTCTTTATTGCATCTTAATATACAAACATATGACCGGTGTGAAATTGGAACCGGTATTCATTACCAAGAAATTGCATAATATCCCAACATTCCCATTTGGGTTCTGCTCTTATTGTGAAAATTTGTGACAATCCCATTTAGGCAATGATTCAAAATTAATTTAAGCGATCCTTTACGGGCTCTTTCAGTGGCGATGGCCTCTTTTCGCTGGCCAAGAAGAGAAAAGACACAAGCAATGCGGACTCGACTGCAGGGAACTGAAGCGTGAGATAAATCACAAGATCCACATGGTCTTTGTAAAAGCTGTCATGCATTCTTTATTCACAGCATCCAAGCAGCACACCACTGCATGCCTGCAGAGTTGGTGGTAAATTAGTGTGCTCAACTGACCTATTCCCAATGTGTCATGTTTCTTGGTTCTCCAGTCATGAAGAGAACAAGCAAACTCTGGGGGCAAACCAATGATTTAAAAACATCAAAATTTGCTATAATGGTTCTGGCGCCCATAAGATACATGGGTGCATAAATGGGTGCTAGCCAGCATGTGACTCGGATTTATAATTGGGAATTTTGCACAGCTTAACCGAGGAATACATCTGGACTTCTAACCTGGAATAAATCTGGAGTTTGAAAATATTGAGAGTAATAATACAATAATAAACCTTCAAAAACAAATGTGGTGGTGGTGGCCTGGTGGGTAGGATACTTGCCTCGAGACCATAAGGTCATGGGTTTGAATCCTACCTTCAGCACCACCCCTGGGTTCCTGAGCAAGACCCTTAACCCCAAGTTGCTCCAGGGAGAGACTGCCCCCTGTAGGTAGGGAATGGTAGTCGCTTAGGATAAAATCGTCTGATAAAGGTAAATGTAAATTTGATGAAACAGGAATTGGTTAATTTGAGACATTAGGGTCATGTTGATCATGATTAAGGAAAGAAGAAGATATTTTAGCAGGATTAATCAGTTCAGCAAAATCACTTAAGTCATTTCGGTAATTCCTCAATCTTGCTTTCTGAAGTATGGCTGATGCTTGGAGCAGAAAACCAACTGTGACGAGCTGGCAGTCAGAACTGGCTCCCATGAGCCTTTGTGGGCTGGATAGTGGCCAGTTGGCCGCTAAACTGTGTTCTGGGGGTAAATTAGTGGGTAGAAGTGACTATGTGGGGTGTTGGGATGTGTTTGGGGTGTTTTGAGCGTTTGTGTGGGGTTTTATGTGTTGTTCTGTGTGTTGGAGCTGTGTTTCACCAACCCCCCTCACCCAGAACGCTGGTCATGCGGGTAAGGTGACGGTTATGTCAGTGAATAGGTGTACTACCACGCAAGATCAGTAGGTGGAGTGGTGCACCCTGTGTTGGCTGTTGCAGGCTGAGTAGACTGACAATAAAACTGATCGATTTGGAAGATCCGAAGCGTCTGGCGTCTCACGCTCGCCCCACGACAATAATGTCAATCAATTAAACGGCTGTGCTTTACAGTTCAAAACTAATTTCGTATCTGCCTGTATTGTTCGTTAATAGAGGCCTCTTGTCAGCTGCTCTGCGCTTACATGAAACTGAATGTGGACTCGAGATTTTACTGTGTGATGGTGGTTGGTTTGCCTCACCTGTTGGGAAGCACCAGTAACTATGCAGGGCTGTTGCAAATGATTTATGGCGGAGGGCAAACAGGACAAGATGTGAAATAAACCGCACAGTAAAAGTCACAGAAGAGCTTCTTTTTAACAGCCAGCCACAGTTCATGACTCATAAATTGAGGCCAATTGAACAGTATGTGGGTGTTATGCCGTGATTAGTGAATGCCATGGAGTACAATGGATCAGCTTTGATGCTCTCTAAAAATTTTGGGGGGAAATGAAAGGCGCTACGTTCCGTTAGTAAATAGCTCTTAGATTATTTGCTTCCACAAACAACTCTTTAAAGCATCTTAATAAAACAAATATCTCCGGTGTGAAATTGGAACAAGTTATTTGATTGGGGTTTTTTGGGGGGGTGTCTCATTACCTAGAAATTGCATAATATCGCTCTTCCCATTTGGGTTCTCCTCTTATTGCGAAAATTGGTGACAATCCTAGTTTGGCAATGATTCAAAATTAATTGAAGCGATCCTTTACGGGCTCTTTCAGTGGCGAAGGCCTCCTTTCGCTGGCCAAGAAGAGAAAAGACACAAGCAATGTGGACTCGACTGCAGGGAACTGAAGCTGAAAGATGCACATGGTCTTTGTAAAAGCTGTCATGCATTCTTTATTCACAGCATCCAAGCAGCACACCACTGCATGCCTGCAGAGTTGGTGGCAGTGCAGGGGAAAGGTTCTTGTTGTCCCATAAACCTATTAATAGATGATGCACCTCCGGGAGAGATTGTATGCTCCACTGGCCATCGCAGGAGAATTACGCCCAAGTTACTCCCTTGAGAGCAGGCCTCGCTCAAGGAAAAAATGGAAATCCAGAAGAATGGCGAAAGTGCAGCAAAACTGCACTTTGTGATTTATAGCCCATAGGCACTGCAGTATTTGTCCTGCTTTGAAACTAAATGCATAATGATGCTCCTCTTTTTTTTTTTTTTTACAACAGCTGTATTGATTAGGTCTTGTAGATTTTGATGAAGATGTATACTTTGGGGGAATTTTTTGGGGGGGGGCACTGCTACAGACAATGTGTGTTTGAATTACTGATAGTTTGTCATTGTCTGATTTCCGTAGTTCCCAAGCGGCCGTGTAAACAGCACACTGTGATATAGTGTATGTCCAGACGTCCCTTTATTAAGGGTGTTCAGAGGCACCCATTGCTGACGCAGATGTTCAGTTGCAAGTATATAATTGCTTTGTTTTTTAAATGGCAATAAAATGCTGGAGCAGCTTCGCATAAAGTCGCTATTCCTGCATTATCTAGAACAGTTTTTTTCCTTGAAGCCTCCCTTGCCAAGACAAGCCAGGCCCCCCAAACGCAACTCCTACCCGCATAGATGCTCAAAAAGAATAAAGTGATTAATTACAAACTTTTATTTGCAGAAAATAAACAGCGGTTGTAGGTTTTTGCTTAAATAAGGAACATAAGGAACGTAAGAAAAGATTTTCAGAGATGTATCAGCATCTGCTTCAGACAGTTAACGTAAACAGAGGAAGTCTGTTGATATTCACAGGCACATCGTGTCAACACCTGCTATTAATTACAGTAATGACAAATGTCAGTAACTATAAACAAGTTATTCCCTACATTCTTTAATGCGTACAAATATAATTTTGATAACCTCAGACAAAACCTCAGTGCAGACAAAACTGTGCGCACCCCCTGCGATCTCTAGCGCCCCCCTAAGGGGCGTCCGCCCCCCAGGTTGGGAACCACAGCACTAGAGGAGCACAAGACCCCACAGTACCCTCTGTAGGATCACTCTAGTGATAACACTTCATCCAGTAATTTTGGGGTTGGAGTTGGAGTGGCTACTGATCTCACATCAGTGCATGTCCTCACTAACGCTCTTATGGCTGAATGCAATCAAATCTTCACATCAATGTTCTGCCATCTAACATGAAGCCAAAAGAGGGAAACACAGTATTTGTAACCCCAGGATGGGTTTAAATTTGAGTATACACTGTACTGGACCTAATGTGTGTCTTACAACAGATTAAAGGCATATTTCAGGAAAATAGTTAAATATTTAATGATGCAAAGACACCACCAAGAGATTTTGAGATTTTGATGAGAAAACACCAGTGCACCCCTATATCTTCATGCTTGACTATTTTTGGGACTTGTGGAACATTGCAAAACTGAGAGAAATCAACAAGCCACGTGTGCCAAATTCATTGTTTGTGGTAAAACATGGGACCCATTAACTTGTTTTGAAAGCTGGGAATCATGAATTTACCAGGAACCAAGTGTTGTGTTATCAGCAATGTGCAGAAGAGTCACACACTCTAAACTAACCATAAAGGGTGTGTTCTAGGTTGACTCTGCCATCCTGAATGCAGCCTTAGTCAAAAGAATGATGGGAAAAGACTTCATTCATTCATGCATTGTATGGAAACACTACGTGTTGCAGTGCAACTGTATCATGATCATGAAACACCATGAGAGTCAGCACTTGTGCAGATCCTATAGGTGGCAGTGCACACTGAAAGCATTCCATCAAACATGGAAGGGTCTGCTCCTGGTGGGTGTGGTTGGTAGGAGGGGTCTGTCCTAAAGGTTATAAAAGCAGGACATCAACCTCCACCTGGATGGCAGATGTTCTCAAAGGCAGGTCACATCATCTTTGTCCCAAAACTGGGAACAACGTAGCCTGCGTACGTTTTAGTAGCTTAGCTAAAGTTTAGCTTAAACGTCTGATCAGTGTTGCATCAAGCCATCAAGGTTGGCATTTTTGTGGCTTTTGTGAAAGTTCTTCATTTGAAGCTACAGAAACGTCGTCTCTGGATGCTGGTGGGACCACACAAACTCCAAATGTCCACAGAAACCTTGTGGGGATGATGGATGGAATACTAATTACAGCATCCCCTGCAAGGGCACCCTCGTATATTAAAAATGTGTTGTGTTTTGGTTAAAAAAACCAACCTAAATATGCCCCCAAATCTGCTCTCAGAACACTTTAATTTCATTTAAAACTTTGAGTTGAATGCATTACCCATAAAAAAATGTAAAGTTAAATAAATAATCAGAATCAGAAAACTTTATTGCTTAAAAAAACATTAGCATTAACAGTTAGCATTAGTTGCGTGCAAAGAACAAGGCACCTCTATGTGCTGATGCATTGGGTGGGGGGTTTTAAACACTAATATACGAGGCTTCTTCTTCCACTTTTTATGGTGGTTGACAACTTATCAGTGTATTACTGCCACCACTGGGTGGAGGATATGTGCAGTGTCCGCGTTATTGTGGGGATTTCCGCATAAAATGGCCGGCTGGGTGGCCTAGTGGTTAAGGCATCCGAACTGCGACCAGAAAGTCCGGGTTCGATCCCCAAGGCCGCTAGGCACAGCCGAGGTACCCTGAGCAAGGTACCGTCCCCGCGCACTGCTCCCCGGGCGCCGTGTTCCTGGCTGCCCACTGCTTCACTCCGTGAATAGGTTAAATGCAGAAAATTACATTTCCTCCGGGATAAATAAAGTATTAAAAAAAAAATAAATAAAATGATGAGTTTGATTCTTTAAAAAATCATTGTGTGACTGAATCCGTGACTCCTGACCCAAGTAAAACTGGGGGATTACTGTATTTGTAAAAATACCTAATCAAGTGTGGTTTTACACTATATCTCTGCATAGAGTAGCACAGCTTATTTTAAGAACACAAATGCTGTATAAATTATATTTTCTAAATGTGCTTTTGTCTTTAATCCGTGTCTGAAGAATTTACACTTGAGAATTATAACTTGAATATTTGTAGAGCCTTAGCCCACAGTACAGTTTTTCACAGTGCCACTCTGCAGAACCGAGGCCGTGTTTTCTTTGCCTCTAGAGAACAAACGGCCAGATTCGCTGCAATCCTTCTTCACTCATGTGGAACACCCACAAACGCCATCTTTACCTTTTAAACTCGCACCATTTTCCTCACGTTACAGGATCACAAGTATGTACATACACACACAAACACAAAGGCAAGAACACACACATACGGCCATGCTCTGTGCACTCACTTATTCACGCGATCAGTTCCTCTTTCGCTTAAACCTGAGACTGTAAATATACTGCAGATTTCTGTATTTGTGATTTAAAATGATAAATCCACAAAAACCAAGTGACTGGGAGTGCTGCTCCTCTGGTGCTCTTCAGCTTAGAGATCCATAAACATTTAGTAAGTAACAAGAACTTCTGATGCACTCAAGAGGATAAATAAATGGAAAATGGAATATACTGACTGATTTTTAAACTCGCCCTGAAGAAGGCCATCTTCGCTGAAACATGTAGGCATGTTTTTAATTTATAGCCAAGTTTAATAAAGACTCTTTATATTTATAATCCATTTACATTTACATTATTTATCAGATGTTTTTATCCAAAGCGACTTCCATTCCCTAACTACAGGGGACAGTCTCTCCCTGGAGCAACTTGTGGTTAAGGGTCTTGCTCAGGAACCCAGTGGTGGTGCTGAAGGTAGGATTCGAACCAATGACCTTTTGGTCCAGAGGCAAGTATCCTACCACTAGGCTACCACCACCCTAATCCACTTGAGTGCCTCAGGAGTACTTCTTACTCTCTTGATAAATGTTCTATTTATTTTCACCAAGCTGTCGTGATTTTATTCTAATACTTATTTGGTGCCAACATGAAAACAAAAAGAATTCACCTTTGCCGAACGACCTACATGTCACTGTCGGGGGGGCTAGCCCACGACCATGAACTTCCTTGGGGCACAGACCAGAAAACAGACCAGGAATCCATGCTAGACGTGGTTTTATTAAAGAAGATCAGACAGAACATAAACAGGCACTCAGGACGAGAAACAGGATAAGTGTTCCAAAGAAGAAGTCACTGAGGCGTAAATGAGGCGATGGACTCATGACTAAGACGAACAGAAACTTAAATAATGACAGAAATCAGGAGCAATCACAAACCAGCTGGAACTCACAAGCACTTGATACGTGAACAGAAAACAGCTGAGAACTAAAGCACGTGATCACGGAACAAAACAAACAGGCATGTCAAAATAAAAGACCCAAAACAAGAACAGAAAAACAGAACCAAACACCGATGGCCGCCACCGACCGAACCAGGACACTACATGATTCATTAATAAATATACTTTTTAGTTCGAAATTAAGGATCAATATTCCTGATTTGATTACACTACTGTGACTGAGAAATGGATGAGACTGATATATTTCATTAGTGAGGGCACGCCCCATCATGATTTCATGAAAGGTCAAAGCCATTTAAAAAAAAAGAACCGTAAAAAGTTGCTCTTGAAGGGACGATTCTTGCTTTAAACATCATTCATCAGCCATCTGTATGGTCCTTCCAGTCCAACAGCTTGGTGCCATCACTGACTCTCCATTATTAATAGATAAAAGGAAAGTTGTGTATGCGGCTTGTGCTTCTGAGATGTAGTCCATCAAAATAATACACATTCGAAGTTTGATTAATAAATAATTAGGACAGATTTTCACTAAAGGGAAAAGCTTGCATATTTTCTAGACACTTTTTTTCACTTTACATCTTTTCCCATGAAACTGCAGTGTGTGACTGGAACAGTCCATTAGGAACGACAAGCCCTTCTTCGATATTCACTCAACGGTATTAGAGTTATCACGCTTGGGTTCAAAGAATGTGACAAAATATCAGACAAAATGTTTGTTTTGGGTTCAGGTCAGGTCTGTTTGGAAACAGTGGTGGTTCTAGATCAAAATTATCGGGAGGGGGGAGGAGGCACATATATGTTTTTTAGAGGGACACATATAACGGCAAAACAGGTCAATATCTGCCTGAGAACCGAAGAAAAAAAGTGTCTTACAATTTCTTTTTTGTGTGATTTTCTATCTATTTGGGCCTAAAAAAAGGGGGCCATAACAGGGGCCAGGAGCAATTCTACAGGGGCCCTGTCCCCCCGTCTAGAACCGTGTATGGTTGGAAAAGCTCAGAGTCGGAGGAGTGGGTGAATGCGCCCCTCTGTGAGACCCTGGCTGATGTGAGCCATGTGTTTATTCGGAGGCCTGGTTAAAACAAATCTCTCTTCTTGTGTGTTCAGTCCATCTGAATTGCTTCAGGCATTTTTGCAAGCAGCTGAGTGTTCCTGCCATCCACAACAGAAGAGTGGAATCTGGCAGCTCGGCAGTGATTCACAGATGACATTACAATGCAAAAGTCTTAAACAGCCATGAATGTTTAAAACATTTCATCTTGGCAGTGAATGAGTTTTGGCTGGTGAAAACAATATACAATTAGGTTAAATACATATAAACACATACAAATGTATTTTAAAATACAGCCTATAGGATTACGGTTTGGTGCTCTCCAGTCATCGCATGGATTTTTCCATCTGCAGCATCTAATATGATCTATTTTCTTCAATTAGCCGCATCATCTTTTCAAACTGCTGTTAATGTACAGCTCCATATGCCTGCTGGAGAACGTTAATATCCAGTTCTGTTAACATTACGCTCCCTCCATCACTGTGTGGGCAGAAATTGTTGACCTCTTTGCAGTGGCATCACCAGTTAACTTAAAACGTCTCAATGTCTGGGTCAGCTACAGGACAGCTGGGCCACTTAAGACCCTTTATTTCATTCCATTTAATGAAGGATTCATAAAATAAAATACTCTTTTTAAAGCTACTGTAATAAGTTACTAAATGGTGACTAAAAAGAGGTTTCAAGTGAGTGTGTTATATTATTTATTGTTTTTCTTCTAACTTTGGGTGCTCTACACTGCAGAGATAGGGACTCGAGTTGGATTTAAGTCGCACAAACAAAGACTTGTGACTAGACTTCCCTCAAGTCGAGACTTGACTCAGACTCGGTGCTGTGACTCGTGAGTCAAAACTGGTAAACCATGTTCATTTCATGGAATTATTT
>JBBPDH010000031.1:15454045-15469886 GCA_037974565.1 Clupeocharax schoutedeni
GACTGCCCCCTGTAGGTAGGGAATGGAAGTCGCTTTGGATAAAAGCGTCTGATAAATGCCATAAATGTAAATGTAGAGTAAAGGAAAGCTACAGAGACATTTCCATTTCAATGCTATTAGATGTAACAGTAGGCCCTTCTAAAGCACTTTGTCAGCTAGATTTGGTCGTTAAATTTTTGGACCACTGCCTTTATTCCAGTACCAAATGGCATTTGAGAGCTGCAGTGTTTCCCCCTAATTGTCGCGGCTTCAGTGAACAGACCAGCGGCCTAAGCTACCTACTGACACAAGAGCTGATATGACCAAATCGATGAGTCACTCTCTAGCCTGCCAAAGCTGCCTGAGCTCAGATCAGATTAACGCATAGAGACAGGCGGCTCTATGGATGGACAGGCGGCTCTATGGATGGACAGGCGGGGCTATGGATGGACAGGCAAGACCAAATCTCACTATGCCTGTTAAAACCATTGCAAAATAACTTCATTGCAATAACTAAAGCCAAAAACAACCATTCTGCACATTTGTTAGCTTTCAAATTCATGTTTGTGTTGCAACAAACAAAATGTGGATTGGAACAATTAGTCCATTTCATAACGAGGTGTTACAAAAACCAGGGCAGAAAAGGGCAGCAGTGAGTACCGTTTGTGTAACTGAGTTCATGTTGGCCCTAAGTTAGCAGCTGCCAAGTATTCATACAATGTAATGTAGCACAAAAGCGAGAAGGTAAGTTGAGAGGTGTTGTTGTTTGTTCTTAAACATTTCTGTTTTCTGATTGGTGCTAGTTGCTTAAAAAGCCAGCCGGTCCATAAGACTAGCATGCTGTCGCCCTTATTCTAACCTCATCTGTCTTTCAGGTTCACGGCATGTTCCCTGTGATCTCTCTCTCTCAGTTTCTCTGTCTCCTGTGTTTATAGGAGTGACCTGCCGGACTGGCCCGTCTGTAGGCTGGTTCCTCCTGGCTGGAGCCCCTCGTGTTCCTCGGGACACCTGGAGATGAGCGCTTGAATTGCAGAGATGTCTTTGCTCCTCTAGCAAGACCCTCTTCCTATCTCTGGCAGAGTTGAAGAGTTCTGTTTGTGTTGTTGCAAAGCTGTGTACATTTTAATAAATATTAAACCTCCTTTTGGGTTTCTGAGACTCCTGCATCTGCGTCCTCAGTGAAAGTAACCAATGAGAGTAACAGACAACATTACGTTTACGGCATTTATCGGATGCTTTTATCCAAAGCGACTTCCATTCCCTACCTACAGGGGGCAGTCTCTCCAGTCTCTGGAGCAACTTGGGGTTAAGGGCCTTCCTCAGGGACCTAGTGGTGGTGCTGAAGGTAGGTTTCAAACCCATGACCTCTTGTATCCTACCTACTGAGCCACCTCCACCCCCCACACATTCTAATAGTGCCCATTGTGCAGTTAATTAGACAGTCTGTGCACCGCTTTGTGAAGAGTATCTGAGGCTGTCTTGACCATCAGCTTCCTTTTATACTATGCTGTGGCCCAGTAAGGTTAAGAGTCTGCTGTACAACTGACAAGTAACAAGGTTATACTGACTCATGTGGTGGTCGAAAGTTCAAACCAGAAGCTAGAAGATGTGGATCTGGCTTGCTGATGGATTAGACTGCTAATAGACACCAGGGTTGTTTACCTAGTGTCTCAGTTCAGTCGAATTCCTCTGGAGCAGCTACTTTTGGGCTTGCGAGTCAAGCGTTTGAGTAATGCAGCAGCACAGAGGCTCTGTCTCCTCCACCTAAAAGCACAGCATGACTGCCACGAAGAAGGATATTTAGTGCTTCTCACTGTGCATAAATACTTTTAGAACAAGGAACCCTTTCGTGAATTTGTTTTAATTGCAGCCGTGCCGCGTCTTACTCACTCCGCATGAGTGCTCTGAGGTTTCTCTGCTCCTTGTGCCAACTGCGTTCTCTTTATTTCTCAGCCTCCTGCATGGCTGAGACACAGCCAAATGGACGAAGGCATTTATTAAGGTCAGTGCAGGTGTAACTGTACAGGCAGCCAGTTCGCGGGTGACTCATCAGCTGCTGTGTGGAGTTGTGGGAAAGGGCGTCTGTGTCACTGCAGAACTGCAGCGTGTCTCTCGGCTCCGGCTCAGGCAGCCAGACTGTTTAGAGATTACAAACTCAGCTTCGTCTGAGTCAGCGGCCTCCTCTAGTGTACCTGTCAACTCCCTTCAACCCTACCCTCCTCTCGCGCTTTCCTTCGCTTCACAGTTTCTGTCCTGCTCTTTCTTTCATTCTCTCTTTGTTTTCCTTTGTTTTCTGTCACTCTCTGGTGTTTTCTGATTCCCTCGTGTTCTTGTTTTATTTCTTGTTTTCTTTCTTGTGTCTCACCCCTTTCTTCCTGTCTGTTTAATTTTTTTCTGTTTTCTGTTTTTTCTGGTCTCTTTTCTTGCCGTTTCTCTAATTTCCAATGACTCATCTACTATGTCCTCTCACACAGTGGCTTGGTCTAGTCTTTCTCTTGATGTTTCTTTTACTCTCACATTCTCTCTCACACATTCTCTCTCTCTCACACATTCTCTCTCTCTCTCTCTCTCTCTAGCTTAACATGCATTATATGAAATCAGAAGGGAGTTGTATTGTTTACTATAAAGGTGCAATGGCTTATTCTTAACCTTTTGTCTATCCCTCTGCTGAGCATTAAAAAAAGACATTGGCATTGTGCTTTAACGTGGGAACTTACCAAAGCAGAAATAAAGCGAGAAATTGAAAGAGAATTTTCCGTGTCTTGCCAGTGAGGCTAATCAGAGACGAAATTCCTCCAAAGGTCGGTCTCAGCAGTATGGCCCCAGGCCAGCTTATGAACAAGGCATACCCGGAATGACAAAGGCGCATTCAATATGTATGACCGAGAAGAGCGTGCATTTAAAATTGTACACCACCTCTGGCTTTGATGAATAACTTACGATTCTGGGGCCAAACTTTTTTGCTTTTTCTTTTTTTAATGATGAAATGTCAACCCGTTATGACCAAACCCTCCCCCTGGCCAAAACACAATGAAGATGAATTAAGGAGACTTAATGAACACGCTCCAGCTGTCTGCCACTGCCAGCGATTCATCAGGACTACAGGCTCTCAGTGAAGTTACACGGCTCTTCACAGCTGCTTCAAGATTATTGAAGATGGTGGATCATCATATGGCACCAGTGGATCATCATAAGACTAGAAATGGCAGCTGCGCCTGACTGACTGGGTAAACAGACTGCGCCGCAGCACAGCGGGAGCCACGCGCTGTTATTGTCGAGTTATTGTTAGTAAATGTGCGGTAGCTATGGTTCTGCTGTCACTCAGAAGCCAGGCATTAATACTGCAGTTCTCATGTACCAATCCTGCCTGAGGCCAAGTTCAGAGCTACTGTTTTACACCATGTTACCAAAAGTTTGTAGACACATCCTCATCCAGAGTTCTGCAAATCAATTTTTACTCCAGAGACAAAAGCCTCTGGGAAGGCTTCACATTGCTGTAAGGATTTGATTGCATGGAGCTCTGAGAGTGTTTGTGAGTTCAGGTACTGATGTCGGATGATTGGTTCTGGATTACACAAGCCATTCAGGCCAAACCTGAATAGATCCGCATCCCTCAAGGGAATTTACACCATTCCACAGCCCAGTATCCAGGGATTAATTCTCTCCAGCCAACGCTCGGTGCTGGGCACGCTGATCTTGTACTCATGTGTGGCTACTCAATTATTTTAACAATGTTTTTCTTTGGCGATTATAACTTGTATGTGCACAACGGAACCCCTGTTTCAACAGTGAGTGCACCTTAAAACAACCACTTAGTTTTATATCTGGACTAATATATCTGTATTTCCTACAGAACGTCTTTGATGGCACTAGATACTATTTAAATTTGATTTAAATTGGTTTCACTTCTTTGTCTTTATGACCCATTATTACAATATTTCTCTCTTTATATTCTGTCAGCTTCCCTTTCTTTATCTTGGTTCTTTTCCCTGGCTTTCATTTCTTCCTACCCTCTCTGCTTGGCTGACCATGCAAAGGGGTGCAATAAAGATGGGGACAGTCCTGAAAATAGCCGCATACGAAATGAGGAGAAACGGCAGCTCAACGCTTCTTGTTATGTCAAAAGTGAGACCGGATATTATTTTTTGCCTTCGCAGGCGTGCCACAGACACAGAATCGGAGGCCATCTCATATTTCTATAATGAAATGAGATGGGCAGTGTTGTCATCTGAGGCAGCCGGCAGGTGAGTGTGGTCCTGGGCTGTGACAAGCAGGGTCAGGGGATCAGAGGAGAATGACAAAGCGGAGCGAAAACACACAGCACCCTGCCCACGCCTACTCTCACTGCCAACATTGCTGACCCTGAAGTTCATCTGCTCTATTTTTTGACAGAGAAGACAAAATGCATTAAACTCCACCAGAATAACATTTACTGTGTTATCTTGTGTCTACATTCAGTGACCAATTTATCTGGTACCCCTACTGCCTACTAGGTTCATGTGTAAGTGTACAATTGAAGATTTAATTTCCAAAATCCACCCATAATAGTGTTTATGGTGTAAACAGAGAGGTTCAGAGCAGGTTTGGAGTGAGATGCTCACAGTGGGGGTGAATGGAACCAGATGTCTGTCTATAAAAGTTCACACACAACGAGGTGTCAGACTGCATTCTAGTTTATATTTGCAATTTATTGGAACTATATTGTCTCTGTGACAGTTCAGGGACACATTTGTATTGTACCAGCTTCTTCCCTGGTTCAGTTCTACAGCGAACATGCTTACTGAAGGCAATTTCAGTGGTGGAGGGGTCAGCATGGACTCTCTGACTGGTCTGCAGCAATGCATTACCCTAAATGTCTAGCTGTGATGCATTAGTTTTCTGATACCGTTATTTCTAAGTAATTTACAGGTGTCCCTCAGTTTTATGCGGATCAGCATTTGTGGATATTTTTCTGAGAACCACACTGTATTACCGCCACGAGTCCAGCGGTGGTAGTAAAACACTGAAAAGTTGTTGCCATAAAAAGAAGCTGCTGCTGCAGCATGTAGCGTGACTGCTCTATGTCTTGTCCTCGTATTTGTGTTTTACCCCCCCACCCAGCAATTTTCTATCTCAGTTTATTTAGTATTAGTAAGCTGTGCTCTGTCTAAACATGTGGGTAGAGAGAGTTATTTCAACCTTTCTTTTGTGTACGAGTGTTTGCACACTGTTAATGCTAACTGCTAATGCGAACATTTTTTAAGCAAGAAAGTTTTCTGATTCTGATTATTGACCTTTACATTTTCTTAAAGGGTAAAATTAAATTACCATTAAATTAAAGTGCTCTGGGAGCATTTGTGGGTCATATTTATGGTTTGCACTATAAAATAAGGCATTTTTTTTACAAAAACACAACAACGTGTTTTTTCACTACACGCGGGTGCTCTTGGAACGTAACCCGCGTGAAAAGCGGGGGATTACTGTACACTACAGTTGTTCATCTGTGTGTCAGACAACATGGTCTACCCTCTTCTCCGCACTCCCAACAATGAGCCTCGGCCACCCATGACCCTGTCACCATTTCACCATTCTTTGTTTTCCTCTACACAGAGGCGCTCCTAAAAATAATGCTGCCTTTACATGATGGCATTAAAAGAGCTGCAAGTCTGGGCCTAAAAGCATTGTTGTAATCAGCGTGTCAGTGACTGTCTGTGATTGATGGTGGCATGCAGCCACATAAACATTGCCATTGTGATAGAGTTCCTGGAACAGCATGTCTAATCGTGTTCCTGTCCTTGTGCGGGGCAAGGGTGTTCACCACTGTTTTATTTAAAAAGTGTTTTGACCAT
This sequence comes from Clupeocharax schoutedeni, assembly GCA_037974565.1. NCBI lineage: Eukaryota > Metazoa > Chordata > Actinopteri > Characiformes > Alestidae > Clupeocharax > Clupeocharax schoutedeni. The sequence continues at coordinate 15,459,853 of JBBPDH010000031.1, forward strand.
ATTTTTAAAAATGGTACGTGATATGGACAAATGTATTGGGACACACCTTTTATTATTGAATTTGCATGGCCCCTTTCTTCAGGTTCAGTTCTGGGGCCATAACAGGGGCCAGGAGCAATTCTACAGGGGCCCTGGCCCATACTGGCCCCCGTCTAGAACCGCGTATGATCTTAATGCTTCAGGATACCAAGACATTCTGGACAACACCATACTTTCGACTTTGTGGACCCAGTTCGGGAAGAAACTTTTTCATTCCAGCTTGACTGTGTCCCAGAGCACAAAGCGAGCTCCCCATCAAACACCTTTGGGATGAACTGGAACGGAGATTGTGATCCAGACCTTTTCATCCAACATCAGTGTCTGACCTCATAAATGCTGTACAGAATGAATGGACACAAATTCACACAAAAACTTTCCAAATTCTTGTGGAAGGCCTTCAAAGAAGAGTAGAAGCTGTTTCAGCTGTTTGGGTTTTGACCTGGACATTTTTCAGTTAAAGGTTAACATCCAGTTAATTCCATTGGAAAATTCAGCTTCTAAAGGAATGTTCCACTCCACCGATAAACAGGGAATATTTAAGTTGCAGTTGTCCATCTACTGTATTAAGCTAGTTTGGATTATAAATGAATACATAGTGTACTCGTGGTAAACCTGCCAAAAAGTACAAAATAATACTTTTCATTACAGGCACATTTCAGTTTACAGTACCAAGAGCACCCGTGTATATTGAAAAAACTTTGTTTTTTTGGTTAAAAAATGCCTAAAATGCTTATTTCTAATGTGTAAACCCTAAATATGCCCCAAACTCTGCTCACAGAACACCTTAACTTCATTTTAAAAATTAAACATTTAATATTAATGCATTATCCTTAAAGAAAATATAAACGTAAGTAAATAATCAGAATCAGAAAACATTATTGCTTTAAAAAATGTTAGCATCAACAGTTAGCATTAGCAGCGTGCAAAGACTTTTACACAAAAGTAATATTAAAACAAATCTCATTACAGTTCGCTTTTCATTAAAAAAAAAAAGGAGGATATTTACAATTTCCACGTTATTGTGGGGATTTCCGCGTAAAACTATGAGTTTGGTTCTCGAAAAAATCTGTGTTTGACTGATCCGCGTAAAACTGTGGGATTACTGTACTAGTGGCTGACTGTGTATTTAGCCAGTGGCTGTGAGACAGCAAAATCTCTCAGTCAGAGCTTCATGAGCTACACCTTGTCTTTGTTGGATGGGAACACTAGATTTGTTGACCCTGGAACTTTATATCATTTGGCTGAGGTATTTTTAATTAAATTGTGATGAAATGACATCTGGGGGCAATGTGGATGTCAGAGAGTAATTTAGAACTCACCAACGCACAAATTGACTCTCAAATATCCCAAACTTTGATCAACAGCCAAGAACAGGGGCACCCAAGTGCAGGGATATCCCTCCTTTCTGCAAATCTTGGGGGCTTTCTTGTCAAAGCAAAAGGCAGCAGTAGCTTTTCAGTGGCCATGATAATTGCAGCCAATCTGCCAATAAACAGATCTGAGGGTAGAGCAGAGGCCGTGTTATCGGCTCCGGAGCAGCCACCGATTGTTGTGGGGAAGTCATGGAGTCCGGGGAGACTAATGGGACGGTGCTGAGACAACAGAAGGATTACTAAGCCCCTGCTCCGCCGGCACCAAGGACATTTGCCAATAACAACTTTATCAGCCTTCTGCATGTGCCCAGGGTGCTGGCACACGAGTGTCAGAAATTAAGAGAAAAGCTCGTAATCTCGAGCCGGTCGGTATTCTTACAGGGATGAATTATTGAGAATGCTGTGTGGTGCCTCTATTGTGAAGTCACTGTCTTGTCATATCAGCTCTGTCAAGGTGTTTAGAAGGCCGATTATCGGAGGCAAGTAACGTGTTCTTTCACAGAAAGGACCTCTAACCACACGGGTCTTTTTATATCGCATTGACCGTATATATTCTGATGGGTGTCCTATGTACTGGAACTATGTCTAATTAAATTTTACAGATCTGCGAACTTAAAGGTTTCACTATCATTAACCTTGAGCAAGGTTGAGCGGGGGAGGCGAAAGAGAAAGAGATAGAGAGAGAGAGAGAGAGAGATTATTTTCAGGGTAAACAGGAGCCGTGCTAAAATGTCAGTTTATGTCTTTTGTTGTCTTCCTTTCATCCCATTAACGCTAATGAGTCCATTGGTCTCGGAGGGATGCAGCTTTCACGGCTTTTAAAGATCTGTTACTGCCGCATTTTGCAACCTGCAAACTCTTAGATTTTCCTGAGTGATATAAATTGAATGTGGAATCAGCCCCCCACTTGCTTTTATGCCATGCTGCTTGCCGGCACTTTTCTCTTCATTTATTTACTTAATGGTATTACCAGTGTTTTATTAACTCTTTATTCTTCTTAATAAAGCTCACCATCAAACAAGAAGCGCCACAGCAAGGCAAGGATCATCCTGCACTGTAATTAAGTCAAGCTTGTGCTTCTGCCTCTGCCTTTAACTGTCTTCAAGGGACCATGAAGTGATTGCTCACAGAGTAAACTGAACAAAGGCCGATCTGTTTGCTTTTTGTAGGAACATTTGCTACTTTCAGGTCTTTGAAAAGCCAGGACAAGTGGTCAGTAATCTTTTTGTGAACAAATTTTTACACAATACAATACAATACAATTACAGTAATCCCTCGCTTTTCATGGGGGTTATGTTCCAAGAGCACCCGCGTATAGTGAAAAAACACATTTTTGTGTTTTGGTAAAAAAAAAAGTGTAAAATTGCCTATTTTTATAGTGTAAATTTCTGCTCCCAGAACACTTTAATTTCTTATTAAACTCAGTTTAAGGCATTACCCTTAGAGAAAATGTAAAGGTAAATAAATAAAAACCATTAGCGGTTAGCGTTAGCAGTGTGTAAAGACAAGTACACAAAAGAGAGGTTGAAATAACTCTCTCTACCCACATGTTTAGACAGAGCACAGCTTACTAATACTAAATAAACCAAGATAACTGTTAAAAACAGGGGGGTGGAAAGTTTAAAAAACACGGAGTACACTGCAAAAACTCCTGATCTAACTAAGATTTACAATCTTATATAGTATATTATTCTCAAAACAAGAACAATAAGAATATTAGGCTAGAAATAAGATTGTAAGTCTTCGTTAGATCAGGAGTTTTTGCAGTGTAGTCATGCTACATGCTGCAGCAGCTTGTTCTTCTTCTAAGGCGGTTGCCATCTTTTCAGTGCATTACTGCCACTGCTGGACTGGTGGCGGAAATACAGTTCGGTTCTCAGAAAAATCTGCGTTAGACTGAATCCGCAAATGATGATCTGCGTAAAACCAAGGGGTTACTGTAAATTTATCACACACAGATACATGACTGGCACAGAATATAAAGTACACACGAGTTAAATAAGTACATAAATCAAGTATAAATGAAAAATGTGGTCAGTAATCTGATGAGAAGTTAGGACACTAATTATGTGCTTATGATTTGGCTCTTGGTAAATCATGGAATAATGGGTAATAATAAGAATTGCAAAATCTTGGTATGTTGGATATTGTAGGTGTTAGAATGTTCATTGTCCCCTGCAGATATTTAAACTTAAATTTCATTTCATTAATCCGTCACTTTTCTTCAGTACTTTGATTTGACCTTGTCGGCAGTGGTTTGTTATATAAACTCATTAAGGTTTTAATGAATTGAAAATCATCAAGCAAATTTCTGATGACCAATTGTACCTGAGGATGGTAGCTGATCTGGCGCTTAATTACATGATTCAATAATGCAGGTTGGGTTCTATTTCATCCTTAATGAGAAAGAATAAACAGATTTTTTGTGTATGCTGGTTCATTTACAGTGGCGGTTCTAGACCAAAATGACCAGGGGGGCCGAGGCAGGGCCAGTGTGTTTTTAGGGGGGCGCATATAATGGCAAAACAGGTCAATATTTTATTTTATATATTTTATTTGATATTTAGCTTTTCATTTATTTTTATTACAGTTCTTTATGACAGCATGTAATCACACCGTCACCATCTCACTGTAAGAGGAAAAATAGAAAGGGAGTCCCTTTAGGGCTCCAGCGGTTCGCTTTTACAACCAAAGTTTACATTTCTGGTCCTCAGGTTCTAGTCTTCAGGTGTGTAGCACTTTAATCAGTCCGTCTAGAACACACACAGCGTTAGTTCCATTCTTCGAGCAGCGCATGTCGTGATAAGAAATTAAGATTTAAATCATTGGCTGTTCAGTGCAGGGGCCACAACAGGGGCCAGGAGCAATTCTACAAGGACCCTGTCCCACGCTGGCCCCATCTAGAACCATGTATTTTCATTTAATATTGATGTAAAGTCTAATGGGCGGAAACACCAGGATGTTTGATGGAGAAGGAGAAATGACAAATTCTGTGTTTTGTAATTTTTATATCTCTTGAATCTTTTGTCCACATCTTGAATTGTTGTGTTGGTCGCTGGTTACAGGTACACAGAGCCTATCCCACCCTAGAGACCAGCCCACCCTCGCACACACACGGCCAATTTAGAATCCCCAATTTGCCAAGTCTTTGGACTGTGGGACAAACCAGAGACCTCTGAGAAAACCCATGCCACCACGAGGAGACCAGGCAAACTCCACACACACACACACACACGACCCGGATTCAAACCCCTCAACCTTGAAAATGTGAGGTATGTAATGTGGTGTAAGCCACGTCTTATTGACTCTTTTCTATTGGTCTGTTCACACCAACTGACTGTGACCTGTGTTATATCTATAACTAGCCGTTGGTTTAATAAGTGCTAATGATAGTAAATGACATCAGAGGGTGTGATGCCAAATGACAAGCCTAAAATTGAGTGGAGAACGCAAGCTAATTTTTTGTCCCCATCACAATTTTCCAAAGCATCGCAGAAACGGCAGCCCAAACAGGACGCTCTGTCGAAAACATTGATCTGTCTGGCCGAAAACCAAACGTGCGGCTTCCTTATTTCATCTAAAGGAACCGTCTTCAAGGAGCGAATGCAATAAAGCTGATGCCAAGTTTGATGAGGTAAATGGTTACAGTTGGAAGGAAGACTGAATATTAACACAGGAATATCACCGCACAAACAGATCAAATCACATTGTACTAGAAAAACAGTAAACAGGACTCGCATCAGTGGTGGCACAATCAATAACAGGGCTGTCTCAAATGAAGTACAGCTTGATTTTTCATTTTTACACAAAAAACTGGACAGACAACAATTTAAGTCTAGAAAAAATGGAGCTCGGAACGAAGTCTGTTTTGGCGATTCAAGGTTTTCGCAGGGCATTGAGAATACTTGACATTAATTAAGTTCAAAAGCATTCATTTAATTACAGCTGACAGTGGCTCCGCTTGGTTAGTTTATTATGAAACAGAACGCTTTCTTTCCAGCACTATGCCTTCCTCTGTATCAATAGGTTTAAGGGTTGGGGCTGTTGGGGGCAAAAAGCATCCTAATTGCTCCCATTACACCATCTAACCCTTCTCTTCACTCTAACTGTGATGGAAATCTGCCCTTGGTGTCAATATACTGACTTCATAGAGTCTCCCTTCTCATTCACGGATGAGCCGCAAAAACGCTGCCAGGATATCGGGGGTGCCCGGTTTTATTTTTGATGTTTGCTCAAGACAAAACTGGTTTATGCTTGTTTTTATGAAAACACTATTAGTTGCTGAATTAGTCACATACTGAACTGTTTTGTATTTCAGCTCATCTTCAGTGTGAGGGATGTCATTAGGAACTCCTGGTCTTTATCCGTGTTATAACGTTTTTATTTTCATAGCTCTTTATCTTTTCTCCTGCCTGTACCTTCCCCTGCCTGATGTAAGCTGGGAATGAGTGCCTCAGGCAACAGCTGGCATTACAGAAATGCAATATTCCACTGTTTTATGTTTAAGGCGTTGTGTCTTTAAATGAAGCCCCGCTGTTTCACTTCCACACTCATTTACCTTTTCATTTTAATAAGTGAAGATATAAGTAATTGAAGGTCACTGCCACAAGCACTGTACTTCACAAAGATGCTGAAACATTCCTTCAGGTGGTCACCTGATGGCAAATATTACATTAGCAGATTGGGAAATAATCCAAGATCAGTTCCCATTCTGTGTCTGTGGGGCCGTCGCCGCAAATTTACCCAAAAGGTCCATAGCTACTGTCTACAGAATGAATTTGACTTAGCAATCATAGCACTAACAAAACTACTACCTACATTAAACCATGGTAGAGAAGAACAAATTGAAGAGACATCTTATGGCTGATGTTTTTAAAGTTGGTAAAGATCTATAATCCTGTATAGGATACACGGTTCTAGACAGGGGCCAGCGTGGGACAGGGCCCCTGTAGAATTGCTCCTGGCCCCTGCACTGAACAGCCAATGATTTAAATATTAATTTCTTATCGCGACATACGCTGCTCGAAGAATGGAACTAACTCTACGTGTGTTCTAGACAGACTGCTAAAAGCACCACACACACACAAGCTGTTATCTATAACGGGGTGGTGGTAGCTCAGTGGGTAGGACACTTGCCTCTAGACAAGAGGTCATGGGTTCGAATCCTACCTTCAGCACACCACCAATGGGTTCCTGAGCAAGACCCTTAACCCCTCCAGGGAGAGACTGCCCCCTGTAGGTAGGGAATGGAGGTCACTTTGGATAAAAGCGTCTCATAAATGCCATAAATGTAGAACCTGAAGACCAGCAGCGCGAAGTGTAAACTCTGGTTGTAAAAGCCACAGCCCTAAATGGAATAACTGCACAGAGGTAGAACTGTAAGGAAAACAAATGAAAAGCTAAATAGAAAATAAAATATTGACCTGTTTTGCTGTTATATGTGCCCCCCTAAAAACACACTGGCCCTACCTCTCTAACTTTGGTCTAGAGCCGCCACTGAGGAAGGGGGGCGCACATGCAGGAGTTTATTGTGAAAACAGGACACACAGTAAAACAGGGATGGGGCACTGGCTTGTGTAGCGAAGGGCCAGAAACAGGATTCAGGTGGCAAAAGCCCCCTCGTTAACACAAACAAAAATCACAGTCCAAGACCTTCTCAAGGACACATGCATGCCTGTGTGGCCATAATTACTTCACTGATGACGAGGCCTTTTGGTCTCACAGGAGGGACCCTTCACACACACCCTCACGGAGGGGAGGTCTACACCAAGCCACCACACAAGGTTGCATGGTGATGAACAACGAGGTCAGTGTGAACCAAACACACAAGACCCAGGAGCAAAGCACCCAAGCAGCAGAACACAATTGCATTGGGAACCTTCACACAAGAGGAGGACTAGAAAGGAAACATAGATAGGCAAACGACACAAACAGAGAAGTGTTGAGAGGATAATAGCAAGAGTGAGACACCAGTCACATGGAAGAAGTGGCTTAGTGCTAAACAACCAAAGCGCAGGTGAGCCCAATTAAGGCATTGGGTCAAACCAAACCAGGGATTCAGAATGGGGGGAACTCAGGATAGGGGCAGAACAAACTTTCAAATTAAAGGTCCCAATGGCTACAAAAGTGTTAAACCTCCAAAAACCTACAAAATTTCATCAACGTTGTCCATTCGCATAGACACTAGTTTGGCTATTGGCCATTGGTCATGGCCATTGGGGACAAAAATCTCTAATTCCACAATTTAAAAACTGAAAATAATTAATTAAGAAGTTTAAAACAACTAAAGCAGTTTCGTATACCCAGTGTACAGTGAGGAGGATGGTTAGAGAGGCAAATTTTCTCTGGAGCTGGACGTTTTACTTCTCCCAAGGCCCTCCAAAGGCCTTGGGAACCTGGTTAGAACAGATGGCATCCTGGATTTCAAGTATCAGGGGGGTTAAAATAAAAAAAGCCTGAAAACTGGGTCGTGCTCAGACCTTTCAGATGGACAATGATCCAAAACGTACATCTAAATCTACACAAGAATGGTCCAGTGACATGGCCTCCCCCGTCCCCTAAGCTCCACCCTGTGAAAATCTGAAGAGGAGAGTCTAAAAGAAATGACCTGGGACCCTGAAAGATCGGTGGGGGGGGGGGATTCTTAATTCTCTTGAATTCCCGGCAAATTTTCTTTAGATTAAATGTGAGTAAAATATTTATTCTGACGTTCTGATGAAAGACTAAACCAGTAAACCACAATAAATTTTAAGATTTTCTGCCAATCTTTATCAGTGACAACTCTTTAAGGCATGTGCTATTTAGCCATCTTGATCCATTTTTTCTATTGTCTATTTCTATTTTATTTTGTGATCACGTCAGGATAGTCCAATGCCCTTGTATAATTTCTATTTTAGGTTCTATTGTACTGTACTGCATAGGGAACAAGTGGGTGATCTGAAACACCCTCATAATCGCACTGTAAAAGCCCTTTGAGTGAGCAATTTTTTCTTATGTTTGGTGGCTTCAAAGTGTACTCTGATGCACTCTTCTTTGATAACGCTGCACTGTGAGTGCACATTGTCAGCTGGACACAAAACAAGCTCTTACATGATCAAGACCTAGTTTTTAGATAAGGTCTTTTAAAGCAGTGGTGCCCAACCCCCGGGCCGTGGGTCATGTGGTACCGGTCCGCGGGCTGCATAGAAAAAAACCCGTGTTCTGCTGTCGCTCGTTGTTATGAAAATGCTGTTAATAAAGCTGCGAGTACACACTGGATTTACCTTTATTGTTATATTTTAAAGATACTCCATTACGATAGTTTTTAAAATATCCCCATTTTTATGTGTATCATTTATGTGTATAAATACGTATATTCATCAGCCGCTCCTTAAAGGCCGCGCCGTGAACATAGTTTCTGATATTAAACCAGTCCGTGACCAAATAAAGGTTGGGGACCACTGTTTTAAAGGGCTTGGGGTCCAACATGAATTTCAGGCTTGAAACTCTTCACAAACATGTTTTGTGTTTCGGAACCATTTCCAGGACATTCAAAAACAAAGACTTGAAATCTAATAGTTGTGGTCTTTACTAAGTTCTCATTTAAACTTAGTAAAGTTTTAACTTAGTTCAGTCCGAAAACAGAGGATTCCATCTCTGTTGTTTTGAAGATATCAGAGGAAAAATTCAGTATTTTTACAATATATCTGTATATACCTTGTCTGGTAACTGAAATCCCATTACTTACAGTTGGGACTCCTGACCATTACACCAACAGTGAGTTTAATGAAGGTTTTCCACAAGATTGTAGAGTTTCTGTAGAGCATTTATGAGGTCAGGCTCTGATATTGGATGAGAAGGTCTGGCTCACACTCTCTGTTCCAGTTCATCGCCAAGGTGGTAGATGGGGTTGAGGTCAGGGCTGAGTGTGAGACAATCAAGTTCTTCCGCACTGAACTTATCCAGCCATGTCTTTGTGGGCCCTGGAAGAGAAACGGTTCTTCCCCAAACCGTGTCCACAAAGTTGGAAGCATGGCTGTTTAAAATGTGTCAATATGCTGATGCTTTATGATTACCCTTCACTGGACCACCTGTACTTAATAAATATGTGTGTACCAATACTTTTGTCCATATTGTGTATATCCCACCCCTTGGCAGCTGGCACTGTAATGAGATAATCAAATTAAGGGGCCTTGCCCAATCCCTAAAAAACAGTTGTGTCCAAATTCTTTTGTCCGTTTAATGTATGAATAATAGAAATAGAAAAGAAGACCCTTAGTCCTCGTTCACACGGACGTCTGAACCAGTTGTTTTTCTGGCGTTCGTGACTCCAGGTGAGTGCCTATTAAATGCCTCGGCCGGCTGCGCGTTCAGGAGGCGTCAAATAAACGCTGCATGCAACATTTTCTTGGCGTCAAAATCCCGACGAACGCGAGGAAAACGTCGCTATGGCGTTTGGTTGACGTTCTGGAGGACCGAATATGTCCCATGATTCTGTACAGCAACAGCAAAAGAACACGTTTTGTTCCTCTCCTGCCTGCGGCGCCGTATCGGGAGGATTTTTAAGACAGGAATGTAAACGGTGAGTTTTAAGAAAGAACAGTGATCCATGTTTTCAGTGCAGAACTATAAACCAGGATGACA
>JBBPDH010000031.1:15518995-15530094 GCA_037974565.1 Clupeocharax schoutedeni
TCCTACCTTCAGCACCACCACTGGGTCCTTGAGCAAGACCCTTAACCCCAAGTTGCTCCAGGGAGACTGCCCCCTGTGGTTAGGAAATGGAAGTCGCTTTGCGTCTGATAAATGCCGTAAATATATATTAGATTCTCATCGCGCGATAAAAAAAAATCACCGTTAAGGCACCCCCCGGGCAGAGGGAGCTGGGTCTGTACTACACAAGCTATGATGAATTTCACCTTGATATTTCAGTGACTCCAGTTCACGCACATTTTAAACCTGTCTCTGTCTCTCTGTTGGGGGGGTGGGGTAGGTGGAGAGAATCTCGTGCGCGTTAACACCATTAAAAAAAGGTGCCCACCTCTAATATATATCTATGCCCACCTCTAATATATAGTTTATATGAATTTCAGCTGTCTACAAATCACACTTGTACTTAAAAACACCACGTTTGTTTTTCCTGAAAGTCCTACATGTAGAGTCAACAGAGTTTATTCATGATGATGTGCTGCAGGTGGGATTGTGCCTATTGAGTAAGTTGCCGGGTAGAATTTCAAAAGAAAAGGGAGAAAATTGTGACATGACACATCTGTAAAACGTCTGTAACTATCGTCTCTAGCTTTTATGCTGTAACACCCAATGCCGAGTGAGCCCCCCGAGAAGCCATGATTCTCTGTATTATTTAGAAGAAGTGGCTTCTCTGAGGTATGAAGTGGGTTCTTCATTGCTCTCAAACCGTGACTGTCATTTTCTGTTGCAGACCTGATCAGTGCAGTGAAAACATCTGAGACTTGTTAGGGAGCATCTTGGGAACATTGTCAAACTGTGCGTGTGTAAATGATGGTTCAAGCTGGGCTTGTCACAGTCCTTACAAAGGCTTCTTGGTTTCCCGTTGCACTTATCCAGGTGGTATCGCTTCGTTGCAAATTGGAGATCAGATTGCAAACAGATACGAGACACAGTCAGAGAGTTTCAGTGTGAAGCGATGCCAAATATTTGAGCCCACTTTATGGAAGCATACTCACACAGAGCATCAGTGCAGGGTCCTCTTCCTTTTTCTGGTACCAAGCCAGACTTTGAACACATGAAATGAGTATTGATGACATTCCATTTTTCACTGCACTTTTATTTAGGGTCATTCGTCACAGGGCCTTTGCAGTAATGGCCCCATGCCTTTAAAGTCCAGTCCAGTTTAAGTGGCACAGAAGAAGAGATGGAGGCTCTGAGATATGCCATATATAGAAAAGGTAATTGTGTAACTGTGTAGTTCCTCCAGCCACAGTGGCGTAACGCCATCCTGTCGCAGACCTGAACTAACCTGACATGATATCACTAGTGCATCACTTCTCTTCTTTGAGCAAATGAGAGCCCACGTTTTGTAAGGTGAATCTATTTAAAGGAGATGATGTTGCTGTGCTCTAGACGGGTCACGTGTCTTATCTGCAAGCCTTCATTAACAGCAGCTCCGAATGGCCCACATTCGCACAGCAGGAAAAACAAAGCAAAACCTTCAAGCCCCGAATCATTCGTTCATCCCTTGTTACTGCCTTGTTTGGGGAAATGAATCGTGCCGTTCTCGCTGGGGCTCACTGACAAAGTTGTGGGTTCTTAAAATGATCAGATATCCTCCCAGAGAGCATCCATGCTCCCTGAATTCAATGCGCTCGGACAAATGAGTAAACAGAAGCAGGCTGGGCGTGGCAGCTTTTCGAAAGCGATGTTTTATGATTGTCAGAGAAATTGGCTGGTGTAACACACAAGAGTATTCTCACAACAGACCTCAGGTCAGATACAGAGCTCTTCTGATGCTGTTAGTGTCTAAACTAGGGCATCAACACAAAAGTCAACTAGTCGACTACAGAGACACGAGTCTCTCTAGTCGTGTGTTTTTTCCTCTTTAATAAAAGTTGCTCAGTGTTGGACGTCAGTGTTCCTCCGCTGCGTGTGACGTCAACAAACGACTCGTCGACTTCGACTTTGCTGACCGACTAGTCGACTGGAGTCGTTAATGCCTTGGTCTTAGTAAAGCTTGGGACACTGGTGTTTATATTAGTGCTATGTTTAACTATATCATTATATACAGTTTGGCTCCTGTTTTCTTTGAGCTCCCATCGTAAACCCTGTGCTGTTTCACAAGAAGAGTTGTGAGTTGGATTTTCTCATTTGCACATGAGCCTTTATATTTGTCCCAAGTGCGGCCGAGGCATTTGACGGTAATTTCTTGGACCACAGACTTTCTGCACAGCGGATGCTGCATTGAATGAGCGAGTTCACTAAATGGCGTGTGACATCCAAGCCGATCTGACAGCGAAGAGGGGCACATGCATAATGCGGCAGTCACTTCGGCCAGACAGACAAAAAACAGTTCTGGCTGATCTTGCACTCCACGCTGTCCGAACAAAAAATACCCTCAAATCAAAAAACACCCATTGAATACGAGGCTGGAGTCGGTGAGTCAGGGAAATGGAAGAGCATTCGTATTCTCATGGAGGAGCTGTCAGAACTGTCTGGCTCATGGTCATGTCTTGTGAAACGCCCCTCAGACTTCATGGGGCATAGTCGGCTCAGAAAACCAATAAAATAAACACCGGATTAAAAAAAAAACTTCGCTGCTCAGACGTCGGCAGCTGTTTCGCCATAAAGTGAAGCACATATTCTTCCTGTGGCCTCATTTCAGGCACTATACCAACACAAAATATCAACTGCGAATCAAGCTGTGAGGCTAATCTGCACAATATGGCATTATCTGAAAGCCAAAGCAACACACTTGTGCATGTTTTATTTAGATTAATTTGTGGCAGAAGTGTGTTTCACATGCCCCCATTGCTCACTGTAATGAGATGTGGATTCACTAAGAACGGATACAGGAGGGTCTGAGTGTGGCGAAGCGTGCTAAAACGTTGCATATTTTACCATATTGGGTTTAACAGGCAACATCTGTTGCCACTGTAAACACTGAAATGTTCTCATTGTCATTAGGAAGTAATGTCACAAGTCTTCGCTTTGCCACAGTGATTATAAGCCCCTCATTCATTCTATGCCAAGACTTGTATCCCTGAGATTCAGCCTCGAAATGGTGCTCTGAGTGCCTGAACTTTGTCAACGCTTTGCCTTTGTTCAGGCTTCCGTGCTGCGGCTAAGTCTGCCACGCATCATTTTTCATCCTTGGAAAGGCAATCTTAAACCAATCTGAAGTTTGTTTTGAAAATGCCATGGCCTCACTTCTCCTTTAGCCTGTGGTATTCAGGGCTGGGGTGAATTGTGGTCTTGTTCAATCTGCTTCCATATGAAGGAGTTTTATTTCTTTTTTGAGCCATTGTCCTCAAAACTGTGCTGTTTTAAACACAGTTAAGGCGGGATACATATTATGAGGCGAATTGTAGTACTGTAACTAGCACTGGGGCAGGAAATCAAATGAGAAATATCTAAATGAGAGAAATAAATATTGGTTTGAAGTGAGATAACTGTCCTGCAAGTTTAAAGTATAAAGTTTCCCACAAAAATTATTGTTAGATGTGCACATTATCTAATTCAATACGAAGATATGTACATACCATAATCTTTACCTTTGTCAATAACAGTGAAATGTTTTAGCGAGATGACACAGTATGGTTGTGCCTGTTGTGGGCGGAGCTAAGTCTTCATTACTGTAGCTATTTTTTGAAAAATTCAGTTGGAAGTAAGAGCATGTAAATGAACAATGCATGCAGAAATAAACACATATTTCATAATAGCAGTTTAAAAGTGAAATGTTGTAAATCCAATTTCTCCAAAACATTTCTTGCCTTGAGAGCCCATTGGCTGAAACACTATTTGATGGAGGCATGGATTATCGTCATGCTAGAGAGAGCAGTACATGATCTTTTGAAGCGAATTTGAAAATGTCATTCACTTCAGCAGTTCTCTTCACTGAAGCAATAGGCAGATATTCCATATCATGCCATTTGTTCCTAAACTGGACAGGGGGGTGGAGGGAGGGGGGTGCGGTGCTTGGTGAAGTACTTGAGAGGAACTCTGGAATTCTTTCAACTTGCAATTAGACATAAATTTCATGGATAATGATCCATTCACTTCACTGCAATACACTGTTCTTCCGCAGCTTCTGAAATCGATTGCTTGCAAATTAAATCAATATAGCCAAACCACTAAACACCTAATTGTGCTGTTCTGTACTGCCAGTCTAGATTCTCTGACTTATATAAGCTTGCAGAGGTGTGATGCTGAGGCCAGTGTTTTGCCTGGCCATTTGTATCTGTACTCCACTGGGCTGTTAATTATTTCTTTTTTTAATAACACACCTGATAACTGATAACTGATAGCTTTAAACTCAGCCTGAGTATTACAGTCAGCAGTCTTTGCATATTATATAGTACTAACACAAGGCAGAGAAACACTATTCATCATTCCCATGCAATAGCAGAATCCCTCGTGAGTCTGCCATAAGAAATTGAATGCAAGAGTACTGAAAAGCAGGGAGAAAGTTAATACAAATGATCTAATAATGGCAACGCTTCACCCAAACTGAACCCTCAATGCTTCAAGAGCTAAGTGAGGTAGCTGAAAAAAGAGAGGGAGGGATCTCCTGCCCACCCACAGATCATGAAGCCAAACGTACTATTTTGGACTCCCAGCAACGGACAGCTGTGGCATTACTGTAGACAAACAACTCAGACTATTACTGCCCCTCTGTTTATTAGACCGCACATTCTCCACCCTGCTGCTGTTACATTTGCACAGCTATAATTTTTGCTGTTCAGTAATCCCTCGCTTTTCCCTCGGTTAAATTCCACGAGCACCTGCATATAGTGACAAACAGACTTGTTGTGTTTTATGGGGGAAAAAAAGCCTAAAAAAGCCCATTTTTATAATGTTAACCTGAAATCTGCCCCCAAATCTGCTCCCAGAACACTTTATCATTTTAAACTCAGTTTAATGCATTACCCTTAAAGAAAGGTAAAGGTAAAGCCGTATTCGAATTTAAAATCCCTGCCCATGTATGCAACTTGGAAGATCACGGGGCAAAAATATTGGGACACAGCGGCGAGGTGAATGGTTAAAGGGCTAAAAATACAAATGAGGACTCTTTGGAAAGGTCTCCTGGAGATCTACCGAACTCTGAGTCTCTGAGTGCTTTCCTTGTGGAGAAATCGCGCTTAGAAAAAAATGCTTCCAGGTCGACTACAGCCTGCCCTGAGTCCCCTTGTGTGAAAACATCCAGAAAAAAAAAATTTTTTTTGCCCCAAAAATGCAAAAAAAGTGGTGGATGTTTGCAGTTTCCGCGTTATTGTGGGGATTTCTGCGTGTACATGAATCGGCGACTCCTGATCCACATACATTTCTTTATATCTCAGTTTTGCATTTTAGCACGTTTAACTCTTTGAATTCAGAATCAGAATCAGAAAACTTAATTTATCCCGGAGGAAATTGTTCTGCTGCTAGAAATACGCTCTCTGTTATAATACTGTAATCATTCAGACTTGTAACCATTGTCATCTGCACTAAATGTTGTCTTGTCCTGTAGTTTTGTTGCTCTTAACCCTGTCTGGGCTTGTGGTGTTCTGTTCTGTTGCTCCATGGTCCTGGAGGGACGTTGTTTGGTTTCACTGTGTACTGTGTGTATATATGGTTGAAATAAACATATTTGACTTGGACTGATAGAGCCAATGATGGTGCATTTTGGGAGCCCCTGTTATATTCATTTTAAGACCTGTTACCTTAGTCAAGGCTCACTTGAGATGTTACCTTTAATAAAAATGAAAAGTCATGACTTTAAATCCTTTAAATCCATTTTCACTTGCCCCATTCCAGAGACGTTCTCAAGTATTTTTGTCCAAGTCAAGTCTCAAGTCTTTGTTTGTGTGACTTAAGTGCGAATTGAGTCCGAGTCTCTGACTCGAGTCCTCATCTATGCCCCATCCTCAAAAGCTAGAAAAGGCTGAAAAATAAAATGTTAATGCTTATGTTGAGTAAATGAATCTGCCTGTCATGTAAGCAAAAAATACTTAGTGGACCTTATTGCAATAAGCAAAGATCTCTCGTTCTAATCAGATATTATGCAAATGTAGCATTCAAAGATTTTGTTTCTATACACAATACGATTAAGGGGTCCAATTTTAGTCTGTTTCTCTCATCCTGCTCTCTACTATATTGCCAATAATGTAAATTTTTGTAAAATGTAGTATATTATTTTATTAACATTTTGCTTATTTAGTGTGTATTTCTGTTAAAGGTAGAAAAAAGATTAATATTAACCATTATCTCACATTTTCAAAAATCACCTCTTGGTTTTGAAAGTGAATTTTGTTGCACTATTCAAGATAAAATTGGCTCTGCTTTTATATTAAGGGTCTAAAATTCACAGCACTTGCCTCTATTAAGTTAATGGGGCAACTGTGAGCCAAGAGATTAAAAGAAACACCCCTGTGTTTTTCTGCCACATCTGTCGAGTACCATCAATTACCATGAATACCAATAATTTAGACACACAACAACAACTAGTAAATCCATTGACTTGTAAACTCAATTACAATAGAACAATAGAATCCAATGGGCAGGTCCTGAAATCTGAGAATGAACATCTGAAACAGATTTACAGCTCAATCCTTTGATCCCGAGCCTTTTATTATTCTCTGTTAATAACAGGCTTTCTCCGTGCTGCTGCTGTTGCACTTACTTTGAAATGCAAAGGACGTAATGTAACAAGGCTGAGCCGAGAGTGTGTAGAATCTTATGTGGTTCGTGTCACAAACGACCATTTTAACAAGCAAACACAACCGGAACACATTCTCAGCTCCTGTTATTGCTTTCTTTTTGCAGTAGTTTCTATTATGGACAACTCCAACGTACCCCACAGATGCAGCAGATAGAAATCTGATTATAAATCTCTGTAGTATTTGTTTAAGAATTTCCATCTCAAGCGTAAAAACGCCTCTGGGAATTCGGCGTGTGCCATTTTTTTGGGGGGGAAACGCATTTTTCCTTGCGGCCCCAATGAACCGAAACCTCTGTCGGAGTCATTTTTCTAAGCTGCGCAATTAATTGAATTAGTGACCGGCAGCAAAACAATATGGCTGTACTAATCCTCCAGGCAGAGCTTTGTATATTCTCCATGCTTTCTCTCTCTGAGACCAAGACAGTCGTGTTACTTTGAAGTAGAAGAGGGGAAAAAATCTCTAATTACTGTGTGGCCCATTATGTCACTCAGAGCTTGAAGTTGCAGGTACATTTACCGCAGTGGGACGAACAGTTCAAAGCAGCTGGACCAACATGAAAAGGCCCTTTTTCTTTCGTTTTTTCTGACGGCCACTGCTGAATTAAAGGCAAGAGTGCCTTCCTGCGTCTTCCACCTGAGGCAAAGAAGCCCCGTGCAAGCTTTAGGTGTTTTTTTTTATTATTATTATCCTACCATGTTATTTATTATCTCCTTAATCTTGATTTCTTTTAAAGGCAAAACTTGCAGGCCTAGGCTCTTTAATCTCGCCTCTCCGTCTGCACAAAGTCCCCATCCTTCATTCTGTCATTAGGCTAATGGCTTGTGTCCCTTCTGCCAAGATTTTACATGTGCCTACCCCTTTTTTATTGGATCCTCCAGGTCCTTAAACACCCGGCAAGCAGATGGTTATTTGGCCGCGCCACTCCGGCGTATGCAGATTTTACGCTGCGAGCAGAAGAACAAAAGGCTGCAACAAAGATGCATTTTAATTGCACGATGCACAGCGTCCCATTACCAACTCAAGAAGGAGGCTTCCTGGACACCATTTACATTTACGGCATTTAGCTGACGCTCTTATCCAGAGTGATGTACATCAGTGTTTAAGAAGCCCACGACTGTTTCTTACCTGAAAAACAACTTAAATCTGAGTCACTATTTAACCGAGATACTGCAGTCAGAGCATCTATACAAAAACTGTCACATAATAACTAGCCAACAATGAACCCAACAACACATGAGCCACAGAGAAGAACAACGTAAGCCATAGAGAACTTTTTAATAAGTAAGCTGTTGGATAGGGACTTAGTTAGTCACCGAGGTGCTCCTCGAGGAGACGGGTTTTCAGGCGACGCTTGAAGAGGCGAAAGACTCCGCAGATCTGAACCGAAGAGGAAGTTCGTTCCACCACTGGGGGGCGAGACTGAGAAGAGTCTTGACGCATGTTTCCCTCTTCTTTTGAGCAGCGGAGGCTCAAGACGAGCTGTGCTTGAAGCCCTGAGAGGCTGGAGATTTCCTACTCCATCATTTGCTTTAAGTCTAAAAAGACACACGGATTGATTAATAGTCATTTTTCTCGTCCAAGCAGGATGACATATCGGTCTGTTGATTCGCAAAAACAAGCACAGCGCACCGGAACACGGCACGAATTATCCGCTCGGTATCACAGGCCAAGAAAAAGTGATGAAACCTGACAGGTTCAATTTAAAAATGGCACCATCCAGCCATAATATACAACTTCTTCATTATCTGTGCTTCATGACCTCAAAAGAGTGTTTTCAAGCTCTCTGGGTGGTCTCGGTTTATTTAACACCAGAAGTCTTGCTATATTATAAATGCAATATTATAAAATAAGGCATTTTTTCTTACGTTTTGATTCTGAATAAGATTTTTTTTAAAACACGGATTTAACTGTGCACTAAACATGTCATGTGATGTCACCGTGACGGATTACCGTGACTAATACAAAAACTTTTGATCTCAGAATAGTTTTGTCATGTGCTAATTTGAGCGCAAGACGTCAAACCTTAGAGCATTTGTCATGACAATTACCAGGAAGGATATCACAAGATATCATTAAAGGGCATAATCTACATCGTATGACAGCATAAGGCATGTGCCAGGACATGTTTATGGCATGGTTGTCAATGTTATAGTACGGCCTGAATAATTAATAGTGAATTACATAATGCTTTATAGTGACCTGCTTTGCGAAGCAAACAGAGCAACACCATTGGAAACCATTTACTCGTTCCGTGGCATGTTTATGAGCAAAACACAGCGTCGGGGAGGGTCTCTGAGCTGGTTTCGCTCAGGTGGGGGCTGAGGTAGTGAGGAAAAGACATTATTGATGTTACTGCCTCGCCCCTCACCGGTGTATATTGACATGGCGAAGATTAGAAGATCATTTTTGTGATCTTTTAATTTTTGTATGTTAGCATTTTGATGGAAGATTATCAGAAAGAAAGATTTTAGCCTTTTATTACATTATCTACAACAGGCCTATTCAACTAGCGGCACAGTTGAAATTTTTTATGGTTCACAAGATTGCCAATGAATCAGTGTGTGATCCGTGTGATATAATAAAATGATAGGTTTTGCATCATGATTGGCCGCTACGTTCGGCAGGATTGGTTTTCTCGTGTGTTGTATAAAATTAGCCAATCCGAGCACAGAAGTTGCAGTATTATAAGCCAATCACAGCCGAAAGAGGCGGGATTAGGCAGAAAATGGGTGCGTTAAAAAAAGCAGAGCAGAGCTGGCAGTAACAAAAGAGAATCTGGTCACACACACATACACACACACACAGCGAGGGGAGAATCTCTGTGGTTTTAGCTCAGTGATGGATCTACTTTAATAAATGTAATGGTCAGAGTTCTTGTTTAGAACCGGACTGTGTTAAAACAGCTCACAGATGACTGAGAGGAACGTTGTTTCGTTTCACTGTGTACTAACTGTATATGGTTGAAATGACAATAAAGCCCTTTGAACTTGAACTTGAACTTGTTAAAGAGGCTCTGACACCGTGCCGGACTGGCCATCCGATGGTAAATTTGGGCCAGTGCGAAACCCCTGATCTACAATATGTTTGTTTCATAGCATAGCTGGTGAGTAGCCAAATGGCGCTTAGCGGTGGTGGTATTTAACCACTTTGGCTTTGTAGGGCAGTACTAAATCTGAGTAAATCTTCACCTCTTTGACTCCGTCTTGTTCTAGTTCCAGCACTACATTTCCCAGACTGCTTTGCTCATGTGTGCAAAATAGTGGTCAGACTGCGCAGAAAGTGGTTGAGAGTAGGCGTTAAGAAAAGATGAGCTACGGCACAGAGCTTGCGTAACATAGTTAGAGAATATGCATAGACTGTGCGAGATGGGGCTTCATTGTTCGTAGGCAAAAGGAAATATGTTTATCTTATCACCGGACTGGCTGTTTACTGAATCCGCTCCGGTCGAACGTGAGTCATTTGCCTGGAAGAGCTGTTTTGGAAAGTATCTTAGGCTAACCCTGGGATCCTCATTGTAGTGAGAACTTTTGTCCACATCCGCTCTCAAGCACAAGCCCCAGGCAAGAGAGAAGATCTTTGAAAAGCTCAGCTTGTGCTACAGTGCAGCTCTGCCTAACAAAAAACCTGGATAATGGAAGGATGGAAAATCAAAGACTCCAATGATTTTTCAATGCAGTTGGGAAGGCGGTTACATTGATGGCCAACCAGGGCTGGGTCTTGGAAAGCAGATGATATTATAATAAACAATGCAGAAAGACATTTTCCAGCTGTATTTATTCATTTCAACCTATAACATCCAGGAGAAAGACAAAGAGGGGGATACAGTTCTAACCATAACTATGAGGTTTTTGTTGGATATCATAACATAACTTATATTCTTGTGATTTCTCTTAATACAGTGGTACCTTGACTTACGAGTTTAATTCATTCTGTGACGGAGCTTGTAACTCAAATTACAGTTTTTCCTATTGAAATGAACTGAAATGCCATAAATCCGTTCTGGACCTCCAGAAAACTTTTTTTTTTTTTTTTTAATAAGAAAAATGTGCTTATAAATAACGAATAAGTATAATGTTCAGCATTTGCTGTTCCTCTTTTTAAAATTTTCGAACCCCGACTGGCTTTAACCGGCGACCCGATGCCTCGTTCGCCGAAGTGCCTGGGTCTGCAGATTTTGAATGGTCAGTATCAAAAATGTAATTTGTAATATGCCACATACTTCAGGAACAATTCAACTTGCGTTTCTGGTTTGTTATTAGCAAGATTTTAACAGTGAGTCTATGTTTTAGCTGTGGCCCGAGACAATGTTTACAGATGGCGACTCTAAGGCCTCGTTCACACGGACGTCTGAACCAGGCGTTTTTCTGGCGTTCGTGACGCCAGGTGAGCGCCTATTAAACG
>JBBPDH010000031.1:15551685-15562613 GCA_037974565.1 Clupeocharax schoutedeni
GCAACCTGACCCTCCCCCCCCGTTCCACGATCGGCAAACTGCCCCCCAAACACCACCCCCCCCCCATCCCCCGCTCGGCTGCACATCCCAAAAATCTCACGCGCAGGTTTTGGGTAAACTTGAGAGCCCTGCTTTGCAATCTGCTAATGCTAACCGCTAATGCTGACAGGTTTTAAGCAATAAAGTTTTCTGATTCTGATTATTTAGGGTTTACGCCATAAAAATAGGCATTTTTGGCCTTTTTTTTAACAAAACTCACCAATGCTGTTTTTCACCATATGCTGGTGCTCTTGGAACAAAACTGCCATGAAAAGCGGGGAATTAATGTAATTGTTGTGTTTGTTTTAGCTCTACAAATCACTTAAGTGTGCCCAGTAGTTGCCACACAGCTCGTTTCATTGCTGTAGTGGAGAAGCAGCATGCAAATGTGACGTTGCAAGTACTGTTTTCTATTAGTTATAAATAGTTTAGCCCTCTCATCCAATGTTACGACCAGCTTTCACAATCTAGATTAGATTTATTCACTTAGCCAAACTGGTGAGGAGGAGGTTGCATTAGCTTGGAGGCAACAAATGAAGAGAAGAAGATAAGACATATCTCTGCTTATATTAATGTTTTCCCTCTTGGTTGTTTTCAGGCCCCTGAGCCATAACCTGGTTGGTCAACTAATAAAAAAGGCATTATTTTTTTACAAAAGGAAAAAATACAATAACATACTGGTACTTTTTCTGTACGTTCCAGTATATTATGTGTCTCTGAGCGGGAGTGTTGATTTAGGATCAGGTTTATCTGTCTTTATACCATATTTCCTGGGACGAAGGGCAGAAACCGCTCCAGGGTAAGTCGCCTTAATTTGAGAAATTCAATAAATACAGGCTCATGTCTTATTATGGCTGGTGTTTTTTTTTTCTGATGGCTGCCACCTCTCACTTGTTTAGGTTACTTTCTATTCAGCTGCAGGAGCATGGTGGAGCTCCGTACTGCTGATTGGGGATTAGGTGCTCGTGGGAGACTTTGTCAACAGCTTTCTGGAAATCCAATTACAGAATTTCATAAGCCGTACATGTATCAAACCCTTTCAGAAACCTCTGTGGGGGGAAAAAAAAGATCCACGAAACACTGTGTGGTGCAAATGTCCTTCAGATGTGCTGCTGTGCAGAGTGTGGGCAGATACACCAGCAATATTCACACAATAGCAGGGTAGGCAGCAGCTTGGTATGGGGTCAGGGCTCCACCCGGAGAATCAAGGCATCCTGGTCAGGAGAGTGAGGGTCGTCCAGGCAGTTCTGATCAAAAGAACATCAGGTTAAAAGGTTCTTCGGTTCTTCAAGTGGTTCTTCCAGAGCATCAAAGAGCTTGTTTATACTCAGCAGACAGGCATTACTGAGAAAACATTTATGATCCCCTGCTTATGTTGTGACTGCACAAACACACAGAGAGACAAAAACGATATAAAAAGTCTCAGTAAAACTTCAGTATGAAAAATACTGTTCAATATATACAAATGCTGGGCATTAATACTGTAGAAAAATGTCTTAAAGTTCAGTGAATTTCTCACCAGGAGGTTGCATGAAACTTTTTAATGTTTTGTAATGACAGAGTGAGGCTGGGAGCACTTATTGATGTGTTGTTAATTATTGATAATGGTTACACAATTTTTTATGTATGCACAAGGAAGTTGTGCTGATTTATTATACATTTCTGTCCTGGTTTTACCCATACAGCAGTGGGCTGCCCTGTGAGTTATGGTGTGAATGAGCGTGAATGAGTCACAGTGGGAAAGCACCATCTGAGGATTTTTTTCCCCTTAATTTTAGCCGAATGCTTAGTTGCGTAACTAAAGCTTTGTCGCCCCCTCTGGTGGAAACTTGCCTAGATATGGTTGATTGCATTTACATGTGCTTCACAATCCAATTGCCGTTGTTCAGCCTAAGTTGTATGACATGGCTCTTACAAACACGAATGTGAACCATCAAGGCAGAACCATTGGATCTGAGTAATGTAATTGAGCAATAAGGCTTATCATGTGAATATAACAAATCTTCAAAGAATGCTCTCTTTCTGTCGGGAACCGCCCCCACAAACAGACCGCAGTAGAACATTTCAGCGAAATGTCCATTCTCCAGCTTCTCCCATTTTCCATTTGCAGCTGAATATGATTAAACATCATAAATATTCAAATATCAAAAGGCGATTGCTCTTTTTCTCTGGCAGAACGAAGGCTGCAGTTAATTGCTCGTCTTCTTTTTTGTCTTGTCCATCACAGTTACAGGTCCTGTTCTGAAAGGGAGAGTCTCGTGTATCAATTAGCTTCAAGCACATCAACACAGTTAAAGCAGCATTACTTCTCCTTTTTATGCAGGAGCCTCCAAATTTGTTTTTATCGCCAGCACCATCCCTCAGACAGCACGGCGATGCGCCAAGCCTTTGTACTGCAGAGACTTGGGGGGGTAATTGTTTTGGTAATCATGACAACCATCTCCCAGATAGTGCACTCTTAAATAGAAATGCCTGCCTGCTCTTTCTCTCTCCACTATCTCCCCTTTTTTCATTAGTTTATTTAGCCTGTGCATTTACACATCTTGCTGAAGTCTGAAAGTTAAAGAAATGGAAAACTCCCAGAAACTTCTAATTGTTCCAGTAAGGTGCTTAGCAGTCACGGCAGTCTGGTCTCAGACAAACAGACAAAGGAGTTCAACAGGCTAGCACACTATCAGTTTGCTTGTTCAGCTTGAACGATGATCATATACAATAATCGTTCTAAGAGCATCGACGTATAGTGAAAAAATGTGTTGTGTTTTGTATAAAAAAGTCTAAAAATGCCTATTTTTATAGTGTAAACCCTAAATCTGCCCCCAAAACACTTTAACTCCATTCTAAACTCAGTTTAATGCATTACCCTTAAAGAAATGTAAAGGTAAACCCGTATTCGCCTTTTAATTTCAATTCCCTGACGTGATATGCAGCTCAGAAGGTTGCGGGACAAAATTATTGGGACACTGTGGTGAGATGAACGGTTTTAGGGGAATAACCCCTGATCTACTGATCATCTGTGCTTCAGCAGGGGGAAGGATTGAGGTCTGAGGGTTACACAACCCCCCCTCGTTCCCCTGTCCCCCCATCCCCATCTGTGCCCATGTCTTTTAAAGTGTAATTTTTGTCTACATAATGGCACAAAGATCAGAACTCTTCAGATGATGGTGTTTCCTGTGTTTTTGATGAAAGCTGGACTATAAAAAGTGGGACAGGAAAAGTATTGATGTCTTTTGAGACTTTTGAGAGTAACTTGGATAGCAAAGAAAACAAGCGAATGAATCCTTCACCAAATCGAGGCTCACACTCAAAGCCCAAGTAATGAAACTGAAGCGCTTGTGTGGGATGTATTATAAGAAGAGCCAGTTCATAGGAAATGACAGTTAGGATTGAAACAGTTGAAGGATTGAAAGGTGAGGGAAAAAGTGGACAGCCAGCACCAGATATAATGATACAATCAGAGATATCAGGAAAAGTTCATTAAGAAGACGATCAAAACAAAGGATATTTTGAAGAACCCCCATCAAGATGATTACCATGAGCTGGAATAAACTTTACTTAGAACTTCTGAAGCAAAAAGAACACAAGGACACACTGAACATAATTGGAAATGTTTAAAATACAAATGAGCGCTTGTCTGCTGGAGATCTACTGAAATGTGGAGTTTTCTTTTCCTGCCGAGATATGCAACTCAGAAGGTCACGAGACAAAAGTATTGGGACACTGTGGTGAGGTGAACAGGTCCCCTTGTGTGAAAACATCCAGAAAAAATATAATTATTGCAACAAAAAAGAAAAAAAAAGGTGGAGTTTGGTTCCCAAAAAAATCTGCGTGTGACTGAATCCATGACTCCTGATCCACGTAAAACCGGGGATTACTGTACATTACAAGCCAGATTTAAATATGCAGATGCACAACTGACTGGTACTTTGATTAGCCACAACAGTGGCTGGCTGTGAGAATGCAGCCGACTGGCAGTAGACAGTAAGTCTGTAGGTAGTACATGACAATTCCATCCGGAACTCAGAAGATGTACCCTTGACAACGGGTTTAGCAGAGACTTGAGTCTGGTGAGAATTCAGAGTGTTCTTCCCTGCTGTTTACTGGCCACTGCCTCTGGGCTAAATGATCATGTCAGCCGGCAGAAGCTCCCTTCACAGTAGTTAACTTTTCAGGACCAATGTAATGTGATGTTAAATGTTTGCCGGAGCATTTTGTCTGTCCTCCACTGAGGCCAGTGTTGCCCCCAGTTTGTCATTTCAGCTCCCTGCGGGCACCCACATGCTTCAGCAAACACTGTGTCCTTATTTTAGGCCGATAGAACTCCTTAAGAAGCCCCAGGACACGGGCTGTAGATTGGAAGGGCATGCTGCCGAGGCAGGCAGGTATGATGCGTCTGGGCAAAGACAGAGTGGGCGGCTGTGTGGAGCCTGACAGCTAGTTCATTGGTCAGCGGCTGCTTTGAGTGCTGGTGTCATGGAGGTGGCATGTCCTCCTGGCTGGGGCACAGAGGAGAACTGCGGTGGATCCGAGAGTGAGTGTGTAAGCTTGTGTGTTTTGCTAGAATGGCACAGTGAGTCACAACTTATGGGCCAGAGAGTGAGGCATGGATTTAAACACCGCAGGGCGGAACAGAACACACAGATCCATCACAAACATGTGGCGAGCATTGGGAGGTTAGCGTTAAACGATGCTCTAAAAGGTTGGACCACAGTGGACAAGCTAGTTATTGTGACTCCACAGTGTATAAAGCTCTCTAAGAACTTAATCCTGGCTTTGAACCAATTCTACACGTGTAGGCAATAAAACTGTTTACTAGGGATGGGTATCGTTAAGGTTTTAACGGTATTACTACTTCTATCGATACCACTCATCGGTTCGGTACTTTAACGGTACTCTTATCGGTACTTTTTGTTGTGTTTTTTAATTAAACAAAACAAATTGAAAACAGAAATAACACTATATTATTTTAAACATAAAATAATTATCTATAGCTTAGCAAACACCAATGTTTGAGCAAATATCTGTTACACAAACTAAACCAATGATTGTAAAACAAATAAATAAACACAATTTCTTGTAAATGAATTTACAATGATTTAAAGGAACATAGTTGGAGCATGCAGGTAGGCCACAAAAGAACTTGCAGCTTTTAACTGGAGGTGGTGTGTGAGTAATCATTAGGTGCCAGGGGCCGTATTACAGGGGCCGTATTATCTTAAGCATGAATTTCAGATCGGACGATTTAAGATTTTTTTTTTCAGTTTGGTAATACAGAAGCAAATCTGTATTTAGGAATCCTATCTTATCTCGAGTTAGGAATCCTAAATAAACAATCTAACATCGATGATCGACTTTCATGTCTGTTACCTAGCAACTAACACAACACATCATCTCGCGAAGTCAGTTACCTGCTGCCACTGTAACTTTACGAGACTCCAGTCCGTAACACTGTATCAGCAGAGTATCTTCGTTACTATCTTCAAAAAAATGGATATTAAACTTTATCCCAGACAGGCTGTCCAATATGCACAAATGTACTGGGACAGAGCTGTGGAAAAAAGTATAGGGACACACGCACACAAACACAGTCTCCCACACAGTCACACACTTAACTTTGAAAACCATCTTAAGTGAAAAAGCGAAAACGGGTCACCTCTCCAAAGCTGGGCGGAGTTGATCGGCTAACGGCAATTAGGCACCGGGACCGATTAAGTACCGGGTTTCGGTAGCCATCCCTACTGTTTACACTGTTTGTTAGGTCTACCTTGTTTCTTTGCAGTTAAATATTTACAGCTGTTCAGTAGATTTGCTTCACAAGGCACTGTGACTGATACCAGATGTAACCCAAATAAAATCATCTTAATAAAAACAGAGCATTAATACAAGAGGTACCACTCAAAAGAACCCTGACGTGCCAAAAACTGAATGAACAGAGTTGTAATGCAGTAATATGTAACTCAGCTATACATTTGTTTTCTGTGGTTTCTTTTACAATTATTTGGGACCCCTCCACTCAGGGATGACAAACACAAATGTGAACTAGCAGATAAGCTCTAATGATACACCTAGGATGACATAGGCTACTTAATACCAAATTAAGTAGCCAGTAAGGATTCACAGTATACATACTGTGTCTGATACACACTATTGTGCTGACAGTAATCCATCGTCCAAAAAAGCTCTATGAATGTCTCTTTCCATTAAGAGATACAGTAGAGAGTGTTTGTAAACTGTTGCTGTTCATCACCCCATTCCAGGGCTTTCCAGCCAGCCCCCCGATGGAAAATGAATGGATGTCTATGGAGCTAGACGGCTATATTCTGCGCGCGGAAGTGTTCTGGGAGTGGGAGTTCTCCGTCTATTAAAATGTCTCTGATATGACTGAATCAGGATCAGCCTAGTGAGGAGGGAAAAGTATCTTCCTACATTTATTTTTTTTCTAAATCAAATTAACAGGCCATCAGTCTGTCAGTAATCCGCCGGTGCCGCACTTCCAGGTTCAGTAAGTGCAGCGCGATTGCAATGAAATAACTTTCAGCTGTACCGAGTTCAGACCGATGTGTGTATATAAGGAGAGCGCCATTTTTATGCTTTCAGCAAAATTTTTCAGGCCTTTCTCGTGCAAGTGTTCTCTATAAGAAACCTAAAATATTGCAGTCGCCCCCTAGTGGTTTGCTGCAGAACAGGTTAATATTGTTTCTGCTAATAATAATAATAATAATAATAATAATAATAATAATACATTTTATTTATAGAGCGCTTTTCGAGATACTCAAAGTCGTTTTACATCAAATTTTAAAGTTTACAATTTGCATTATAAAACAAAAACATACAATCACAAAATGTTTAAAATTTCATGGGTAAAGACAAATGAAAAGAAAATTTATAAATTTAAATAAAAAGGACCAGTTAAGCACACATGAGGGTAAAATAACAGCTGTTAAAGGCCATAAGCAATTAAGTATTAATACTTTTAATATTGACAAAGGTTAAAAACTAACAGGAAATTAATACATCAAATAACAATATCTTACGTAAGATACAGTATTAATTATATTTATGTTAAGAGAGCTTCTGACCCTCACAGTGTCTGCTGAGAAATACTCTGCCCCTTGGACAAATATAATTAATGACCCCTGGTGTAAAACCTATAGAGAGCAGCAATGGTGGATGGTACCTGATAAAATTGCCAGTGAGTGTAGCAACCGGTGACCTGGCGTACACACTGTGGATCTATTTGGCCACATACTGTGTAGATATGACTTTCAATGGGTCATAGGCACCATCACAACTGAGTGGGATTGGGAATTTTTTGGCTGACATTTGGAGGAAATGGTTCGAAGCATTTTACATCTCCACATGACAAGAGCAAATACCACAGCGCACTCCGCCCCCAACCACTCGCCTCCCCTCCTCACAAACACTTGTGAATTATGCCGGTCTGACAGCGATTCGGTGCTGCAGACGCTGGCTATAAGTGAGAGGATTCGAGTGTGATAGAGAGAAAATGCAGGGAATAGGTGGGGGCCGTGGTGGAAAGCGAGGGCTGACATTTCCAGCATTCCGCTCCCACTCCCTGGGCCATGTATGACTGTGGTGGCGAGAGGCGGCTGGAGCGCACAGGCCCACGATTACATTATATCAAGCTGAAAGGCTGCCTGTGGGACGCGGCCATGTCTAATGACTCTTCTCGTGGCGGCTCCTCGTTGGAACAATTGAAAGGTAGAGGGATGCATAGTCTCCTAATGGCATCTCTCCGAAATACAGAGTTCCTCAGCAGGGATCATCGTTCTAGATTTAGAATAAAATAAACAGTCCCAGGAGCAGGAGTAGGCGGAGTCAAGGGGGACCTGAAGCCGATAAAGGGTGGATTTCAGCTGATGTTAGTCCGTGGGCTGTTCTCTGAGAAGAAATAATGCCAGGACAGCAGCTATCATGCCCTTCCACAGAGTAAACACCCGTTATTGGAGTGCGACATGACACCGCGGGCCCCCTCCGCGCTTTATTTAACGCGATGAGTCGAGCAGCCGGAGGAACAAGCCTCAGACTGTTTTCCTCAATTGACATTTATATCAGTCTCCCCTAATTGCCACAGAGGAATGGCAGAAAGTATTAGGCCGTTATTTAGAGCGGTTTCTCTGTTTTTCCGATCGAGCCTGTAAGCGTGGCAGTCCTTCCTGATGGTTGTGGTCTGGCAGCTGAGGCGTTTCCCCAGATACGATCTGAGCGGAGAGGCAGTCAGGTGAAGAGAAGTTGCCAGGCCTGAAAACCCTGTATGCTTAAGGGAGCAGCGGCCAGATGGTTAGGGGGAAGGCAGGCCGGCATAAAAGAGGGGTTTGGGCAGCAGGCAGGCAGGCAGGCAGGCAGGCAGGCAGAGACATATTTATCTGGATTGCATGCGCTCGTTCAAAGTTCCAGCCTAATAAGCCCAGTGAGTTAAAGGGAGGGAAGCAGACCCCGCCTCCTCCACCAGCTAGAGAGGGAGAGACTGTCAGTACTGGCCCAAATTATGAGGGGAGAAAGCACTGAGGCTCTGTCAGAAGCGCCACAAGGTGCCAACTCCTGCACACAAACACAAACACACACACACACATACTGCCATACATCTCCCCATCACTGCTGCAGTGTTCCAGCATGCATGTGTACACCTGGAACCAGGGAGGCAGTCTGTCAGAGGAAAATAAAGGCAGAAGCTTAGTGGAAGTAGCAAGCAGCACCACAGATACACCTAACAGGGCAACAACAGGGTGGGTGGCAGAGGAGTAACCCTCTGAGACACCTCAGGTTCCTATGGATGCCTATATTCTACCCTGACAAACAAAATATCTAAATCCAGTCACGTACAATTAACCAAATATTGATCAATATGAAGGGTAGCCATTTACAACAAATGATGCAGAGATTATAGTCTGTAACTGGACATCCCTGCATGGTAATGGTGTTCCCTAACGTTAGGGTCTCTTTCAGCAGGATGATGCACGTTTAACAGATATCAGAGTGATGGAACATAGTACTGTGCAAAAGTCTTAGGCCCCTGTGCAAATATCTTGAAGTCATTTCTATCAGCAGTGGCTTCTTTCTGCTGCGAAAACAGCTGCATATTAGAATAAACACAAACAAACTAACAAGCAGTAAAAAGTCTCAGGATCTCTTTTCTCTAAACAGTGGTGTATATTCTGTGAGCTGTTAGAAGAACACATGTTTGGATCCAGGGTTCTGCTCAGGGCCTCCAGTCTTTGGGTGAATAAATAAAATTTCATAATCAGCCCCTAATTTAATCTCCTGTAACTTTTGCACAGTACTGTATGTGGGACTAGTCTGGTGCAATATAGAGTAGATGCACCACAGACTTTGTACATATTTTGTTCAGTAAAATATTTTGACAGCGCAATTTTAAAAGGAAAAGTTCCAAAAATGGTCTTTCCCCATTAAAGAACTACTTTTTATATTTGGTCTGAAAATGATTTTCTAGTCTTTACCGATCCTGGTCCTGGAGGCCTTGTTCTTTGCACGTATTAGTGAGAGGAAATGAGTGTGTTAATGCAGAGAAAGCTCTAGAGCAGCCTTTATTTTAAACACCTCCCTCACCTGTGTCCAAGACAAGCCACGCCCCCCAACCCCAACCCGCACAAAAAGAATGAAGTAATTAATTACAAACTTTTATTTGCAAAAAATGAATTGAATGTCTACAAATATAATTTTGGTAACCTCAGTGCAGACACAATTGTGCGCACACCCTGCAACCACCCCCCAACCCTCCCCTCACCACCAACCCCGAGGGGGACCCCAGGTAGGGAACCACTGCTCTAGACCATTCAGGACAGGGGTGCAGGGTTGGGAATGACTTCTAGAATTTCCTAGAACCTCACATTCAAGCCAAGAACCATTTAGGAATATTTTTAAAAGCCCATCATGGAGATCCAATCACTGTGGCTGTCTCATGTGATCTCAGTTATTCTTTAATAGACTCTGTGTTTCACAAGGGCCCGAGGCCATAAACAGTTTACAACAGTTTACAGCAGAATTTCAGACCTAGTGATGGGAACACCCTCACGTGGAGCGCAGTTCGTCTGCTCGGCTCTCTTTGGAGACGTGGTTTTGTTAACGTAACTGCGTCAAGCCAAAGTCCTGACAAACATTTGGAACTGCTCAGATTAATACAGCTCTCGCGTTCAAAAAGAAATCATCACGCTGCCCCGGGCTAAATAACTCCAATGAACAGAAGTAGTCAACAAACCATTAAAACTCCAAGTCTGTAATTGGATGTTACCAGTTCACAGAGATGTGCACAATTATCGTTCATTTGCTTCAAGTGTTTTGTGGGGATTAGGAACAGTTGATCAGCCAATCAGGCAGCTTTTGGTTTGGGGCAAGAGTCTGTTGATGAGCTCGTACTGTCAAACCCCAACACAGCCCTTTGCTGTGCTGGGAAAATGCAATTATTTCTCCTCTCACATCCATGTAATCAGCACACTTTACCAGGCTGATACAGATTAATTCACGTTGCTTGCAGACTGAAGTCATCCGATTTCTGTTTGCACATTTTGTACAGAGGTTATCTCTGTAGGCTGAACTCCAGTATAAATAGTATTTGCGGCAGCCTCCTTCTTCTTTATATTGTATGTGTTTTGTAATCCTTTCTCTCTCTCCCTCTCTCCATCTCTCTCTCTCTCTCTCTCTTTCTCTCCTCTCCCTCTCTCTCACTCTCTCACTCTTTCCCTCTCCCTCTCCCTCTCTTACTCTCTCCTTCTCTCTCTCTCCCTCTCTCTCTCTTTCTCTCTCTCCCTCTCTCCATCTCTCTCTCTCTCCTCTCCCTCTCTCCCTCTCTTACTCTCTCTCTCTCTCGCTCTCCCTTTCTCCCTCTCTCCCTCCCTCTCTCTCCCTCTCTCCCT
>JBBPDH010000031.1:15655076-15670076 GCA_037974565.1 Clupeocharax schoutedeni
CCTTTAATAAGATAAACTGTTTGCACACATTTTGACCAAAAAATTCAGATCGTTTAGTTATTTGTCACATTAATACAGAATTCCAATGTTGTGAGGCACACATGGGTGTGTGTGTGTGTATAACATTTTCTGTGGTTTACACCTTATTATACAAGAAAGCAACTCCATTTTCATGAGGCTGAAGGACCTAAAAGAACAGACATGCATTTTTTACCATAAGTTATTGCAGTGGCTCTACTGAGAAGCAAATGGAAATACAGGGAACTGCACCGCGTTCGGCCTCTCCCATCAGTTCCAGGCTATGTCTGCTTGCTAGCTGCAGAGTAGCTCAGCTAAGCTCCATCAATTACAGGTTTTGCTCGGCGGCAAGTTTTTGATGTCATTAAAGGTTTAGAGTGAGACAACTGAGAGGTGGTTAGGGACTCGCTCGTCTCCCATATTCTATATAATGAGTGTCCTACTTACACTCTGAAGCGCTCAAATCTGAAATGACATGTGTGAACTTCTATTCCAGGGGACTTTTAATTAAAACTGCAGAGGGCTGACAAGGAAAAAAATACTGATTAATGGGGGGCTCGAGTTCTACTGCCGATCTGGTTTTCAGGAGCTACATTCGGGTTTAATTAGACCCACATGGCAGAAAGCAGCTGGAAGTTTCAAATCAGCCACAACATCGAAGCACGACATATGCCATCATCTTTGACACAGTCCCCCAGATTACTTATTTATGTTTTTCCCCTCCTCTAGAATCATCTCTCAGAAAGAAAGTTGCACCAAACTCATCGATGTGTGCAATAAACTCGTGGGCTTTTAGGGCGAGAGCCAAGGTTCTGGAGCGAAGTGAGGGACTCTGATGCACGCACTTATTTCTACATGTGTAGGCTTGCTGGGATCTGCATTACTTACTTCCCCGCCTTGATCTTTTATAGATACACGTGGGCTGCACTTCAAACGCTGTAGGAAAAGAAAAAAAATAAAATAAAACCACAAGATCTCGCTTAATTGGAGGCAACAAAGGCTTGCCCTCTTTTTTTTTTTTGGTTATTATTTCTCCTGTGACAATAGGTGTGTTTAATGTGAAAGTGAATATGTAAACACACGTCTGAGCCAACACTGGGAGATAATTACGCGTGCCACTCCGGGCTCCGCTCATTATTGAGTAAGGCGACGGCAAGTTGGATCTACTTAGGAGCCCCACACGTGATAAACATGAAGGATGGAATTCATTTTCAAGAAGATACGGTGTATGAATTTTTTAATATCAGGATTATACCTGTGTGCACGACACTCAGATCTAAGCGGTGACGAATGAAAGCATATTTCCATGTTATCCTGAGCATTTAGCTGGATTACAGCTCTTGCTGTCACATCGAAGTGGCAATTTCCTGCGTTCGGAAAAGGCCACGGCTCGCAGTGCAGCAGCAGAGCGCAGAAAATGCTGCAGTCGACATAATTTTCAATCTCAGCTTCCATTTAGGCAGCCCGAGGAAACGTGCGCCGAGAAAAGGAGCATTGAAACTGAGAGGATGATATTTGGTGAGGAGAGAACAAAAGAAAAAAGTCTTGATTCTTTATCAATAGCCCCTCAAGGCACCTACATCTGTCTCTCCAGCACAGTGCATCAGCTGTTTCGGGACGCCCCCCCATGGTGCACCCCGTAAAAACGCCACAGGAAGGCTCAGCACCCGCCTACACACAGGCTGCAACTGCCTCGCACCCACTCAAACATCGCCAC
This sequence comes from Clupeocharax schoutedeni, assembly GCA_037974565.1. Taxonomy (NCBI): domain Eukaryota; kingdom Metazoa; phylum Chordata; class Actinopteri; order Characiformes; family Alestidae; genus Clupeocharax; species Clupeocharax schoutedeni. Next base: position 15,656,812 of record JBBPDH010000031.1, read on the forward strand.
TACATGAGCGCTGCCCGTCCACAGCTGTAGTCGTAGTGTTTTTTAATGTATGTTTCTAAGATTTGCTACTGTTTTCTGAACCTTAATTGACTGTGTCTTTACTACTGAGACACATGCATGACCCCCCACACACCAGGGTTGGGGGTTCGAATCCGGGTCCTGGTCTTGTGTGTGTATGTGTGTGTGGTGTTTGCATGTTCTCCTCATGGTGGCGTGGGTTTTCTCCTGGGTCTCCGGGTTTCTCCCACATTACAAAGACTTGGGCATCAGGTTAACTGGGGATTCTTAATAGGTCGTAGTTGTGAGTGAGAAACACAGAAGATCCTTTTTGCAGCGAATTCTTTAAGGTAACAACTCTCTTTATTTAGTGTGAATTACTGATCATATGCCAACGTGGGAGAATGGCGCTAAAAATATAGAAAAAGAAAGAAACTGTGTACATATTAACAAAATCTACTCTATAAAGGTAACAGTAAATGTTACAGTAAACAAAAGAGAAATAATTTCTTTATCATTTTTACGCTATGCATTAGATCTCATTCAGTGAACAAATCTACCTTTTCGTCTTAAGTTCTGTCTTAATGTTGCAAAAAAGTGCAGTTAGTGCCTAAAACTCTAAGATTTAACTGTAAGATCAATTAACACAAATAAACATTTCCTCGACAAGATTTCACTGAAGATGTATCATGCATGATACAAGTCCTTTATTTGATTTTTTAAATCTTCGTATGTAATTGAGAACAACATGCGATGTACATGCGAACAACACATATTCCACAGTATTTAATGATGCAACAGACAGTATTTTCCTGTTTTGGAGTAATGTGTTCATGCTTGTGATGTCACAACCACGTTGAACTGAAACTGCTAATGCATGTATTGACTGCACAGACTTTGGAGAAAGTGAAAGGTTCCAACAATACAAAGCAGCGTTTGTATTTAAAAACAAAAGCATATTTGGGCGATATTTGTTTTTCAGTGTTTAATATGTTTATGTGTTTATGACGTTGATTAACACTGGCTGAAAAGATATATGCTGCATTGTCTATCAGTCTGCGCGGTTTATTTATGAACCTTTTCCATTACTGATTCTACATGTATCCCAACCTGATATAGTAGCGTAACCTTAGTATGCACTATTATTTTAATGTAGTCTTGAGGTGTCAACACGTCATTCCTACTATAAATCAATTCTTTTAGGCCGACTGAATGGTAAATGAATGTCGAACAGAGTAAAATCATGTCTCGGGCCACATGCATCATCTCAGAGTCCGAATCTACTGATACAGCCTGTCAGAACAGGAGTCAGCGCGGCCTTTATTGCATTCTACCTAGCATGAAAATCAATTTCACATCCGAGCAATTGTGATGCAAGGACACCGTGCTGCATAGATTACTCAGTACAATATGTCGCCCTATTAATTTAAATGCTGTTTTCTCATTGTTGATCTGCAAGGCCTTCTGGGGGACGTGCCAGACTCCAAACTTCCACGCAGAGTGATAAGCGAGCCGAGAATGACGGCGGGCGATATCAAGTTAAAAGGAGCCCGCACATCAAAATGGCCATCCCTGGGCCCCTGTTCGCACCTGTTTTTGGTGGTTAAAGGCCGTTCTTTTTACATCTGAGATTAGAGGCCCTTTGCAGGAAGAGGAAAACCTGACAAAAGCAATGACAGGCTTGTCTGAAGTTGAAATAACCTTCAACAAGAAGCCCTGTCTCCGCAGAGGCCCCTGTCTAACTCCTGCTGAACTGTAGCCGTCGACCCAAAAACACGCGCAAGAGAGAGAGAGAGAGAGAGAGGGAGGACCCAACTTGCAGGATTGAAGCATCCAGGCTCAAACCTTTTGGTATTCGAGGCATAAGGCACATCAATGCCAGAGTCTGGCTTTCTTCTCGTCCTTTTGAGCACCAGCTTTCCACACAGAAAAGTTGAGAAGCGGCACGTTTGATACCGAGAAGGAACCGTGGAATATCCCGTAACCATGCGATATAAAAGAAGAATACCTTCAACAGCAGGTAGTCAACAGTACTGAAGACTAGAAGGTGCTTGTGAACTGCTTGGTGCTTGAAGAAGAAAGCATGGAAGGTAGCCAGAGAAGTAGGGTAGGACCTAAAGATAGGAGGAGGAAGGAGGAAGAGCAGGGTATGATGAAAGCCGCCTGCAATAAACGGGGAATGAACTTGTTTCGGAGGGGTTACAGGAGGCCATTGTGGGCCGTGCTTTAGAAACGCAGCCTAACTCAAAAGTCAATACAGATTAACAGGGTGTTAGTGTAAAGAAGGGGGCTTTATTTTGACTTTGGGCTTAAATTATTTGTCCTTCTCTTCCTCCATCACATCCATTCGCTCCTGCTGCAGCCCACAAGAGCCATGGTCAGGAGGAACCATAATGTGACTTAAAGAGCTGTATTTCAATTTTTTAACATATCCTTGCTATCAATTATGTATTCGTTTTAGCACATTTCCATATGCATACATTTTACATTCAACTACGCCCCCGCAACAATTCAATTCCTCTGAAACCTACTGTCCTCCAGCAAAGAATTTTTACATTTGTATGCGCAGCACAGCGAGTCTCAGCTCACAAGCGCTGTGAGATATCATTTAAAAACAAAAAATCAAATAAAATAGATAAATAAATAAATGACAGCTAACAGGAATCCCTTTAGCATTCAAACATATTTCAATGGTGTAGGATGTGAATTCTAAAATATATTGAAAACTTCTAAGTTGTTCATCATCCAAGAGTCCAAAGATGCTAATATTTCAAGTATGATCAAACGTGCCAAATATGTAAAGGAATATTAGCTCGTGCCATTGCGATTGTTTAAAATACATTTGAGTAATATCCTCTTGTTTGTAAAGCTTAAAGCATTTAACAGTGTATTCCACCTTGGCTTGTGGATGTGGCATTCCTAACAGAAGACATCCGAAATCAATACAGTACTTTACAGAATGTCATACTTAACACTGAGAAAGTCTGGATATACTCTTAATACCTGCACACACACAGACCCCCTGCCCCTCACATACACGTTTTGTATAGAATTTACAGCTCAGGGTTACTGGTGTGGATTCATTTTGATCTTGGAAGCAGTATGTACAGTGACAGATATCTCACAAACAGACAAATTCTGATCATTTCATGCAGCATCACGAAATACAATTTAACCACTACCTTGTATTTTAACACGCAGTGAATATCAGCGGTGACTGTTTATGGTTAAGGTTAATGTTAAGGTTAGGTTTAGGGTTAAGATTAGGGTTAAGGTTAAGATTAGGATTAGGTTAGGGTTAAGGTTAATGTTAAGGTTAGGTTTAGGGTTAAGATTAGGGTTAAGGTTAGGTTAGGTTTAGTGTTAAGATTAGGGTTAAGGTTAGGTTAAAGTTAGGATTAAGATTAAGGTTAAGGTTAGGTTTAAGATTAGGGTTAAGGTTAAGGTTAGGTTTAAGGTTAAGATTAGGATTAGGTTAGGGTTAAGGTTAATGTTAAGGTTAGGTTTAGGGTTAAGATTAGGGTTAAGGTTGGGTTAGGGTTAAGATTAAGGTTAAGGTTAGGTTTAAGATTAGGATTAAGGTTAAGTTTAGGGTTAATGTTAGGGTTAGGGTTAGGTTTAAGGTTAGGTTAAGGTTAGGGTTAGAGTTAAGATAAAGAATCAACTCATTATTTCACTCCTACTGTCCCTCAGTCACCACTGATACTTGTGATGTTATGCAGTGCGCATTGAAATACAGGGTAGTGAATTGTTGTCCTAGCACGAAAAAAAGCCCTGTATTGTGATAACAGCACGTATTTTGATTAAACTGTATTACATGATGCTGAATGAAATAGAGGCTTTTCCACCCCATATCAGTGACAGTAGCCTGAAATAATACCAGCTCTATCCTCCATTCTGAGAGGTAACATCAGCAATAGTTGTTGTCAGAAATACCTTAAAAAACTACACCCCGAGAGAGCTCGTTCTCCTCTGACAGTGAAGTAATAGCTTTGAAGAGCATGTCTCTTCAACTCTTCACTTTAAAGAACATGACCAATGATAAAGGTTTCATTTTCTTCTCCCTTTGTCATCAATTCTTATCTGAAGTCCAATTTTTTTGTCAGAGAGGTTATTGTCTGAAGGTGTGTTGGTATAGTTCGCTCACAGGCGAGAAGATATAACTCTTTGGTTTATCACTGCTGGAGTGTGCAACTGGATATTGAAGTGTTAGGGTTAGGGTTAGGGTTAGGGTTAGGGTTAGCGGTTTGAGGCTCCTCTGTTTTGCTACCAGTTTTACAATTGAGATAAATATATGGAAGTAAGAAAAAGTCTTTATTAATCATTTACTAATCATGGGCTATCAAATCAGCTAACCCATAGCTGTATTAAAACAGCTAACAATGTTCTACAGTGTAATTAGCTAGCTAACATCCTCCGCAATGTTGGCTGTCTCCAACTGTTAGAAATGTACAGATATCAAGTCAAGTTATTCTGAAAATTCTGTTCTTTATTTGTTAATCATGAGTTAGCAAAATAACTAATCCATTACTGTATTAATGGCACTAGACAAGAATTTATAGCATCTGCAGCAGTACTGCCTGGTTCCACATGCTTCAAATGGACAGATACAGTACAGCTTCTCGCAGGGGTTGCGTTCCAAGAGCACCCATGTATAGTGAAAAACCACATTGTTGTGTTTTGGTAAAAATGCCTATTTTTACAGTGTAAACCCTAAATCTGCCCCCGAATCTGCTCCCAGAACATCTTAATTTCATTTTAAACTCAGTTTAATGCATCATCCTTAAAGAAAATGTAAAGGTAAATAAGAGTCAGAAAACTTTATTGCTAAAACAAACCATTAGCATTAATGGTTAGCATTAGCAGGGTACAAAGACTCGTACACAAAAAAAGGTTGAAATAACTCTCTCTCTCCACATGTTTAGACAGAGCACAGCTTACTGATACTAAATAAACTGAGATAAAATGAAGGGGGTGTAAAACACTCAAAAACAAGGACAAGACATGGAGCAGTCATGCTACATGCTGCAGCAGCTTCTTCTTCTTCTTCTTTTTGGATTTCTGAGAACTGAACTGTATTACCGCCACCACTGGACTTGTGGCGGTAATACAGTTCGATTCTCAGAAATCCACGTTAGACTGAAAGGTTACTGTATATAAGTCATGTTGTACAACAAAATCTGTCCATTGCTATTCATTAGCAAATTAGTCAATCAATAGCTGTATTAATAGCACTATCAAACAGTGTCTTACAGTGTTTAGCTAGGTAGAATCTTTAGCAATGATTGTTTTCTCTGAAATGGACTGATATCTTAAGTTCTTCACTGGCTAATCATGATTTAGCAGATTAGTTAACAGTGTATTAATAGCACTTGCAAACAATATTGCATACTGGCTCCTCCACATGCTGAAATGGACACATATATTATCGAGTCAGGCTGAGCAGGCTATATGGTTGGTGATCTGTGATATGAGCAGGATTATCTGTAAACAGTTGCTCCTGTAATGATGATGTAGGGATGCACTGGTGCTTTTGGCTGTTGAGCCAGTTTAGACCTTGCAGTGACTCCCTCAGCCAGGCTCTGATTTGGTCAGTAACAACCTTTCTCATCTCCATCTGCCTGTCCCTCTCTCCTCTCCTCTCCTCTCCTCTTCCAGACCTTGTTATCGGGACATCCACAGCAGTGGAAGTGACATATCGGAGCTCAGAGCAGAAATGGAAGCTGGGCCGTAAAACAATGTCTCTCTCTTCTGCTTCGCCCAAATAAATTGGCAGAGCAGACAAGGTTGTTGCCTGAAAGTACCCTTAAAACTGCATTATGCTTCTCCATTATGTTTCGAAAAGGCACGAGGCAGGTGGAGTGACGCAGGCTGATAAATGAAGCCGTGGCGTGACATAATTGCCGGCGAAACGTCCATTTAATTACCGGCGCTGAACCTTTCGATTCATCCGTCCTAATTGAATTTTAAATGACTGCCAGAGTTGCACAGGGCGAGCGAGCAGTGTTTGAAACAGGGACATGATGAAAGTATGATGGTGCAGAAATGCCCCGGTATTATACTATCATTCTTTTATCTCTGTGTCTCTCCCTCTCTTCCACTCTCTCCTTCTCTGGCCGCTTCGATAATCAAGCCTGTAGAATCAGCCTATTTGGGCCGAGGCACTTCATCCCAGGCCCAATATTGACAAATTGACTTCATAAAGAAGTGAGACAGCTCACGTTCCTTCTGCAGTAATCAGTGCCAGAATCCATTCTTTCAGCCTCATTTGGGGATGCCATCTCTGGCCACTCTGCTCTCCTGCACAGGTGTCAACAGGAAATTGTCCTTAAGCAAATGTCCTTCCCGTGGCTCGCGGACAATCGGAACTTGTCGTGTCGATATAAGAACTGTCATTCACAATTTGCTTTGCACCGTCAGGAGAAAAGTGACTGTAGAGTAGCAAGTTCAAGTTCAAAACAGGCTAACTATGAAACACTGATCACCGGTTTTAAAGGTTTTATCCAGTTTTCTTGCATTTTGTTTTTCAGTTCCATTTATAATGTTGCTGTGGTGTTAATACATGCTTACATGACCTTTTTCCAACCTCTTTTAATCCCCTAGAATTAATCAGGCTGTTTTCGTTACTGTGCCTTTAAGGCTAATATATATGCAAATGACCTCTGTTCCAACTGGATGCCTTATATTGTTTATTCATGTCTTGTTTAAAAATGCAGTGCGAACTGAAATACCTCTAAAAAATTCAGTGTGAATGAGTGGAGCTAAGCTCAACTGGAATATATATATATATATATATATATATATATGTTAATGAGATTTGTGACATCACAAAACAATAAAACTCAAAACGATTTTGCAGCTAAATTTCTATATATTGACTGTATGAACCTCATTTAACGGTGTTTTATATGAGCCTTTTTTTAAAGATTTTTTTTTTACGTTATATGGGGAACTTTAAATTATACATTTCCTTCTGTGTACCTTTTATAGCCTAAGGCTGTAGAATAAATAAATAGAATAAAAAGCTCAGGCAAGGAGGGTGTATGGAGGCACGGCAGCTTCAGAGAAAAGAATTCGGTGGAATACATTACTGTTATGTTCTATAATTAAAGATACTGAAGAAGCAGCCCTGAGGGAACCACCCCAGTCTTATCGGCGGTGCCGTCCTGGTGACAGTTTAGTGCCTCTTTCTCAGAGTATAATCTGTTATGTAATGTGCATCCATGTATAATATTTTCAAACACTGGCTCTGCTTTTCATAGTCATATGCAAAGAATAATGTGTCTTAATGCAATCCTAGCACTCCGCTTCACAGCTATTGCATCGTGTATACCTCTTTTTTTCTAAAAAATAATTAATAAATTACATTAAATACATTTATTCATTAATGAATTCATTAACTAGGTCAAGTTGCAGGAGAAGGAAACACTTCTGAAGTAATAATTCTGGTCATTTTGGAACATGTGTTAAAAATTTTTGATGATGAAATCTGAATTTTTTTATTTAAAAAATGAATCCAAATGGTGTCAAGGGTTTAAAACCCTCATGCGACTCATTTTGTCCTCATTTCAGTTACAGAAAGTATCGCATCCATTGTAAATATTGACTGCGATGTTCACAGTAATTAGGTGCTCGAGCTCATGTTTCATCGTGGAGGCAGCTGGTTGCTGGACATGTCCTACTAGCACGGGTAAACAAGGACTGGCAGAGTCCTCTGGAGTATTAATGCGGTGATCGAGCTCTGGTTCACCCCCTCCTCCAGCCCAACGTGTCATTAGGTTTCTCCCAGGCGACCTTGCTGGGGCTCGTCTCGCTGCTTGCTCGGCTTGCGGTGAAAAATGGGTCTAATTGATAGTGCCACCCCGACAGCTTGTCCAGAGCCGTAGCCCTGATGGCTAACTCGCTTCCTGCATGTCCACCATTGCCTCCGAAAGTGCAAATGACACACTGTACCACAGTGTGCCCGGGGGGGGCGGGGGCGGGGGCAACATCCCACCGGCATAGTGTGTAATTTCATGTCAGAGATGTTAAAATGTCAGGGACAGAAAGAGGAAAAAATAAATAAATAAGCCACGAATACGCAAATAAATAAATAAATCAACCCAATGCCATTGAATAATTCAGGGCACATTCATTACTCCACTCTCTTTAGGTATCAGATAGATAGCCTGGCCACTGCTTTAGCTGTACTGATGTACACCATTGTAAGTAGAGAGATTGTTTTTCAGCCTGTGTACATCATTTAAAGTGGGCAAATATCAGAGTTTTAAGTTTGTAGCAAATAGTTTTACACCTTTTTTATGAAAGACTCCCCAAAAAATGGCAAAAACCTGCCGTAACGTTGTGTCAGATAAGGAGACAGAGAGTCGGACTGCCTGGATTTCTGCTTCCCTAGACAGCAGCTTATCGTCCACAGCTTACTTCTGATACAGTTTACTTCTGTTTGGTGATGTGGTGTGTTTTCAAAGTCGGCTTGAATGGTTTTCCGAGCGATATTCATCTTCCACTACAGGCTTATTGGTCCAAGTTCAAAAAGGAACATTAATCTTGTTCAGGACTGATGACTTGGGAAACTATCACAAAGTTTTCTGCTAAATATGTATAGAAATGGATAGAACTTCCATTAATATTGTGTGGGTAAAGACATTGATCCGTGTGCTGGATCTTTCCGCCATCTTTCAACTCAGTTTCGACACTCAACTGTCTAAACTGGAGCCAAATAAATAGATTTTGTTCTTTAAAAGCATTTATCATATTCCATTTAATTTTTTTACTTTAATTATATAACGAATTGTTACAGTCGGTACAGTTATGAATCGTTAATCAATACAGTTATAATTAATCCTCTGTCTCTGAAAACTGGCGAGAATCCATGGTAGTGTTCTAAAATTCTAGAGCGGTTTCAATTGTTAACAAAACATTAATCTGAATATTACATAATACTCATTAACATAATGAGTAACAACCAATCAACGGGCCTCACTGCGAGTCAACAGGAGTCCGATTATAGGAGCCAACGTCAGTTTTGTTTGATTTAGCATTATCGATTGTGTTAATATTGTGTTATTATATTATAAAAACCATTATTTTGTAGATGGAAAGGGTTGAACCTGTTGGAAAAACAAATAAATGTAAAAAAAAAAAAAAAACACAATAAGCCTTTGCTTTTCACTAATCTCACAAAATGTTGTTCTCAGTTGTTGCACAGCATTGTTCATGTGTGCCAGATGAATTATAATGAATTATATCTGAATGCATCTCTCTCTCTCTCTCTCTCTCTCTCTCTCTCTCTCTCTCTCTCATTATCTCTCTGTCTGTCTGTCTCCCTCGTTATCTCTCTCTCTCTCATTATCTCTCTCCCTCTCTCTTTCTCTCTCTGTCTCTCTCATTCCCTCCCTCTCTCTCTCTCTCTCATTCTCTCCCTCTCCCTCATTATCTCTCTCTTTCTCTCTGTCTCTCTCTCTCATTCTCTCTCCCTCTCTCATTATCTCTCTTGCTTATTCTCTCTCTCTCATTCCCTCTCCTCTCTCTCTCATTCCCTCTCTCCCTCTCTCTTACTCTCTCTGTTTCTCTCATTATCTCTCTCTCATTCTCTCTCTCCCTCATTTTCTCTCTCGCTTTCTCTCTCTCTCTCTCGCTCTCTCTCCTCCTTCTCTGTTGCAGCGCTCGAAAATAGCCGTGTACGAAAAAATGTGGTCATACATGAAATCGGCCGAGCCGTCTGTCTTTGCCAAGACCACTCCCGACGGCGTGGCCCGCGTCCGCAAGTCGAAGGGCAAGTTCGCCTTTCTCCTGGAGTCCACCATGAACGAGTACATAGAGCAGCGGAAGCCCTGCGACACCATGAAAGTGGGCGGCAATCTCGACTCTAAGGGCTATGGTGTGGCGACCCCCAAGGGCTCAGCATTAAGGTGGGTGGAATAATATAACAATATTCCCCATGTTGTTATAGTATTCCACCTACCCTGATGTCTTGTGTTGTCATTTCTCTTCTTCCCCCCCTAACCCAAACCCAAACCCCTCCAACAAACCAACCCCTACCCCAATCTACACCCCCCTCCTACCCTGTTACCCTTTATTTCTTTGCCCCTCCCCCCTTTCTTCCCTTTTTCTGTCTCAATGAACCTGACGAGGTAAAAGTATAACACTTTCTTTATTGCTCTTTGATTCAGAATGATGATGATTATCTTGTGTTTTCTTCTTCTGTGTGCTTGTGTTCTTTCTCTAATCGAAACAGAAATCCAATTTTAGAGTATTTGGGGCTAAATGTAATAACCATTTCACATTTTACGTCTCTCCTGCTGTCTTTTTTACTCTCCTGTTCTTCATTCTTCTTCGGTCTCTCCCGAGCCTCCTCCTCCCTCTCTCTCTGCTCCTTTCTCTTCTCTTATTCTCTCGCTCTGTCTTGTGTGCTGTCCTTCCTGACTGTTGTGTTGTCACTTTTAATTTAACAGTTCAACGGTTTTTCAATTTAGCTTGTAAAAGCTGCGCTGTCACTTGTGACGAATGTTAATTGCATGGCGTTTGTTGTTGTTACTTTTCTTCTCAATGACGAGTGTCCCCATCCCGCACACTTCAGTTCCAAACAGCGTAACCCTCCATGCCACCTTTTGATATTTAACACTTTCTTTGCTCTGAGCGTCTCTTTATCTCCATATCCGTGAAATTCTTAACCAAATTGTCCTTTCCTGCTCTTTCAATGACCATTCTGATACCATTATTACCAATGATAATAATTATTATACCAATGAGTAGTGCTAGACCCAGCACATATAACAGTAGCACTACTACCATTACTACTACTTTGCTATTGCCTTAGATTTCTCACGCTCCTGTGCATTTTCTTACAAGTTATGTTTTATCGTTTCAAGAAATGCTGTTAACCTGGCAGTTTTAAAACTGAATGAGCAAGGCCTCTTGGACAAATTGAAAAACAAATGGTGGTACGACAAGGGAGAGTGCGGCAGCGGGGGAGGTGACTCCAAGGTCAGCCTCAATGTCACCAAAATCGGGTACCATAGTGCAGAGTAATCGGCAAGGCTGTTATTCCTGAACCAAAGGCCCTCTAGAACCGTCACGAGTGGGTGCCCACGGCAGCCATTCAGCCACGCATCCCTCTTTTTTCTCCCCCACCCCCCTTCCCTACCACACACTTTCTCTTCCTCAAAACACGGCCCTGATTCTTACCGTCCCATCCGGGATCAAACGCAGAACCCTGACTTGGCTAACGGAGGTAAAAAAACGACCAGTACAATTTTGTCCTACTGAGGAGAGCTTTTGTAAGCAGAGACTGAAGCAGGTCGCAGTTGCTTTAAGCCAAACAAACAAATAAAAACAGATTCTGTTTAGCTATGCAATCATAAACTAGTTATTTCTGGTCAGGGCTCATTCGTTTTTTTCGTCTGTCGCTATAAATGTTAAGTGTGTGGTTGTGCAGTGCATTCCTATATATATGTGTGTGTGTGTGTGTGTGTGTGTGTGTGTGTGTGTGTGAGGGAGGTGAAGGAAACCTGCCCAGCAGTTGTTAAAGGGAGATGTTGCGTTTGCTCTTCTTTTTCCCTCTGCTGGGCAGCCGGCCTTTGAAAGGAAGCCCTTATTTGGTTGTTCTTGCACTGACCACTGATATTATGCTCCAGTGAAAACGTAGCTGATGACTGAACGAAACGGCAGCAAAGAAAGGGAAAATGACGAGAACAGTATGCTGCTATAGCAGAGTTTCCCAGCCTGGTCTTCGGAGCTAGATCAGAGGCTTTTAATCACAATCTTGAGGACCCTTTAGCCCTTTAGCCACACCCTGAGGAACTTGCTTATGAGTTGCTTCATAAGATAAAGCGTGCACAGTGTGGGGTTCCCAACACACCAATATCACCGACTGCCTTGCACACCAGTAATGGGAGGAAAATCTGGACCATCCAGTTCCCAAGACCTGAGTCGGGAAACACTCTGCTGTAGCATGTTGTTAGGCTTGATGTCTGGAAAGCGCTTGGGATGTAGCATGTCCTCTTCATGCTTCTGCGTCAGGGGTGTTTATTTCTGGTCCTGGAGGCCCTCCTGCACCAACGGGAGCTTTTCACTGGTCAAACTCACCTGTTTAACCGGACAGGTAGCAGATAATCTGTGTGATGTCACCAAACTGGACCCCAGGAACTGAACACTGCTGTACTGTATCATAGTAGACCTTTGCTACTTTGTTAAACAGCTCATTCACTAACCTAGGGGTTCTCAACTCCAGTCCCAGAGACCCTGTGCTGTGTGCAGTCAAATATTCCCTGCCTTTAGACCTTCATCAAGCAATTATGAAGCTTTTCAATGCCTTTGATCAGGTGCATTGTGCGCAGGGACTATTTGAGGCTGTGCACAGGGAAAGGGCCTTCAGGGCTGGAGTTGGGAGGCCCTGGATGCAGCCTGTGGAAGTTCTGGACCAGTGGAGATTGCTGGATGGTCCCTTTGTCCTCCAAGACCAGAACTGAATACCCAGAACAGAAAAACTTAGACATATTAGCATCCCAATTGCTTTCCACACTCTAGGTTGGCCCTCAGAAATGATGTGCAGTTAGGCAAGGCAAAGTCTTGACAGGAGTAGTTAAGAAGTCACTAAATCCTGAGCGGCTCGTCCGCATCCATAACCATCGAGCTTCGCTAGATCGTAACTGCTGCTCCACCTTCTCCACAAGAATACTGTTGACCTGGCAGCGCAGCAACAGCAGGACATATGAGGAGATCTGCCCTAACCTTATCTCAGCTGAACTGGCCATCTGTCAGTCTCTGTTATGAATTACACACCACACGGAAGGACATCATACAAAAGGAAATCTGCTCTAAACTCCTTTATCACTTCTTTCAAAGAATAACGGGTCAGAGGAGAAGTTGGCGTGACGTTTTCTCCCAGTTTTAACAAAATTTGTTTTTGTCTCCACTCAGACAAGCAAAGGCTTCCTGTCTTGTTTCTTTCTTTTGATACATTTTTGACATCAAGGGCCTCATTCTCAGGACTTTACCAATCGGCCCAAGCAAAGCCCACATGGAGCAAACTCCATTCATCTCTGTCCTGAACATGTTAGATGATTTCTCTGGCCCCCCCCCGAAGAGCATTCTTGTATTTGTCAGACGTCCCTGAGATCACGTTGAGAGACATAAATGTCAGCAAAGGTTCGCCTTGCCTTCTTTTCTCCAAGAAGTAGGCCAAGCATTCTATCAAAAACCGTGGTGCACTTTATTCCAGCACCTTCATCCCATCTTTTGTCCCTGCGTTCAGTAGTTAATGGCTG
>JBBPDH010000031.1:15672576-15677590 GCA_037974565.1 Clupeocharax schoutedeni
ATTCATGACACGACGACCATTATGCTGCTGTTTCTATTTACCAAACTTTTAATTAAAATTTTGATTTATTAGCGTTCTTACTTATTTGCATGAAACGTGTCTATTAGATTGTTTATCTTCTTGTGTTGTGAACCAGACAACAAAATTTCTCATTGTGTCTGACTGTTTCGATCTAAATTGCTCCGGCCGCACTGAGAACAGTCGTCGTTTCCTTTTTTTTTGCTACTTTCTATCGTCCGCGATGTCGAAACAGAAATGCCACGATGGGCCTTTTGTTTGCGCACCACAAGAAGTTAAAGAATATAATAAGCCGCTGTGTTAACCCTCTGAGAGCCCCGCTAGGTAGCCATCCAAGGATAAAGCAGCCCCTAAAAATGCCTATTTTCAAGGCGTTCTCGGCTCATAGGGTTAAATTGCAAATGGTATAAACTCTTATGAACAAATTTTTAATGAATAAGTTTGGGAGGTAAGCAGCAGCAGAATGGTTGAAGCCAATTCTTAAAATAAGTATTTTTTTTTTTTGCTGTAGAAAATTATATATCAAAATATGAATTTGACTGTTAGAGGAGGTCTTTTTTCCAATGTAGACACTTTTTAAGGGGAAGGGGTTGAAGTCAGAGGTCGGACCTGTATGTAACTGACCAGCTTCCTCAAACACATGAAGAAGCCATTCAGAGTAGGTTAGGATTGTCTAGGGCTTATTGTTTTTTTCTACATTCACCAGTTATGCTTTCTGTTGCACTGACTTATCGGCTTCCTGCTGGACGCCTGATCGACCTACAACCATTCTGGAGGTCCTCAAGCGTCCTGTTGGTTGTAGGGAGACCAGATCACTAAGTCGAGTTTAGCTGGTTTTAGCTCATTGCTCCAAGGTTTGCTCCCATTTGGAGAAGCACCAGTGGAGTGTCAAAATGCCAGAAGTCCTGCTTGATCATTGTACCAGAGATGATGTAGACTGTAGGTTATGCTATAGGGTTGTTTTTGTTGCTGTCAAATGCCCACCACTGCAAATGTTACTAACTGTCTTCCTCACTTCTCTTAGGACAAGACAAGCGCTCTGAGCCTGAGCAATGTAGCCGGAGTCTTCTATATTCTGGTTGGCGGGCTGGGCCTGGCCATGATGGTGGCTTTAATAGAGTTCTGTTACAAGTCACGCGCAGAAGCCAAAAGGCTGAAACTCGAAAAGAATGCCCAAAACTTTAAGCCCGCGCCGCCAACCAACACTCAGAACTTTGCCACATACCGAGAAGGCTACAATGTGTACGGGACAGAGAGCGTTAAGATCTAGGGGTACGGATACAAGCAGTCCTTTCCTTCACCATTTTAGTGTCTGTGTTTGTCCTGACTCCATTGTGGATGTCCCGCCCCCTCACACTGTAAGTGTCCATTTGTGTGCGTCCCATAAAAACGCCATCACCACGAGCGCCTATACGAATCGACCTATGGCAGAGACATATAGGTTTTCTATTCAAAGCGCTGCCAATCCTCTTTATGATGCCGCTGCTGAGCCGCTCATCAGCTTGGCACCTATTTTCAAACCATTGCATCAGAAATTGCACCATGTCGGGGCAACATGTCCGCTTAAATGGTGTTTGTATTCTGAGAAGGAACCGTGTAAATTTATAACTGAACCCTTGAGCTGCGGGGATCTAAGCTGTTCCACTTTAATGTTTTGGAATGGGCTATAAATAAACTTCAGAACTATTTGACAAAGAAGACCGGAGACTGAATTTAGGAGCGTATATTATTTATTTCAGGTAGTCTACTATAACAGGTAAGTTTGAAATAGTGTGAAACGGCAAATACTCTGTCGAGGCAATAAGACAAACAACATGCTGTGCCTGAGATTAGGCCATTATTCATGTTCCTATTTGTTTCACAACTGTTTCACTGTCTCTTGTGTTTCTTATGTTGTAGCTTTCATTTGTTTATGGTGAATAATGTAGAACTGCCTTAAATGACCTAGACTAGACTCAAAAAGTACAAAAACGCATAATTATTTATTGAAAATTTTATTTGCTGAAACACAAATGTTTTTTATTTAATCATTCAGCCCATTTAATAGATTAATTGATATTATGTCACAGCTATACATACTCAAAACTACATTCAAAACTAGCTAGTCACCTAGCTCACTACTTTTTGCTAGCTAGCTAAATACTAGCTTTAGCAGTTTGCTAACTAGCTGACTTACACTCTGTCAGGTATATTACTGGTTTTAACTATCACAGGAACAGTGTTCAATTTTTGCTAGGGCAGACAACGTCTGAAGCAAATTCTGAAAGGCAGCTGATATAAGATGTAAGGAAAATGTGAAAGAGATGTGAAATGTTTAGACAAAGAAAATATAATCGATTTTTTTATCATTTTTGATGATCTTTACAAAGACAAGAACCTCAGAACAAATGTTGAATAAACAAAGACAAATGTTCTGCACAATCCTGAAGTAAACAATGGACCCTATTTGCAAAGACTAATCATATAAAACGTTTATTTTTTAACACAAAAACCACAATGTTCTTGACCACTTTTTAATCTATACAATGTCATGAAATAAAAAAACTGAGGGTTAGTCATTTTTGACCTTCTTAACAAGACAAGGAAATAATACCTGTTCAGTTCATGCATTGTAGGTTTAAGCTCCTTTATTTTTAAGAGTGTGCACCAATAAGAAAGAAGATTAAGACTCTTCAAAACGAACTGCTCTTTATATGTCCCTTAATGTGTCTCCTCTGTCTCAGCGCAGATGCAATGCGTCCCGCATTGAAGATTGTGACCTTAAAAGCGATGGCTGGATCTTTAGGAGGGACCACCCTCTACTCCCCCCACCCACACTTCCCGCCCACTCCATCCACATCCACCCAGACCATCCTGGCCGCTGGACAAGGCATGGGTATGCGAGAGAGTGGCAGGAGCTGACCTGTCCTTGGGCAGAATCTGGTTGCGTTTCCTTCAGTGCCTTACGGAACATTCTGAGAACCATTCGAATGCAAGCTCGTCACAGTGACATCTCCATCGCTCCGATCCCACACGTAACGCGAAAGAATGCCATTGTCATCTGTGAATAAACTCTTGAACCTCGTTGATTCCATGGAAACTGAGAAACAAAGCCATCACTTTGCGATCTTAGCACATTGGGAAGAGCCAGACTGACTGAAAAAACAACAAAAAAAGAAGCGACTGAGAGGTTTTGTGGCGTTCGAATGCTGCTTGGACTCGTCAAGCAAATTTACAAGAGGAAGAACACACAAAAAAAAGCAAAAAAAAAAAAGCTTGTATTTCATTAACTGTAAATTTGCTTTCACAATCACAGCCATAGATCACAGCATTAATTTATCCGAATTTTTGAATTCTTTCAGCTAGAAATCATTTAATGTGAGAGAGTCCAGTTATATGCTGTTACTTGAGTAGTGTCCTATTTTTTCAGTTCGGTGCTGCTGATTTCTCTGAAATCTGGCAAGAGGTTTTATCTTAGCCCATCCAGGCACTAGTTATATAATCCATCTGCAGTCAGTAACTGAAAAATATATTGTTAATATGACCAAAAATATACAAAAAAAAAGCATTGTGAGCACTTAACATGCGTTAAGTTGCAATCAGTTTCAGATGTTCAGATGTACGCACACACACACACACACACACACACACACACTCTAGTTAAACTTTTCAGACAAAAGCATATCTTCAGTATTTGTATTCTCTTCTTTTTGGGTAGTTTTCAAAGCCTACTGTACAAGATCTTAAAGCTACGGTACATGAAATGGATCATCTAAATGTAGATAGACCTCAAATCAATGAAAAATGATATGGCTGTTTAAAAATGTAGTATCTGAGAACCTTGCAATTATTTTTGGGGGGTTTGTTCCAATACTTTGCACATTTAAATAAAAAATGCTTTGTTTTTTTAGTATAATTTTATAGGCATTTTAGTGTCGGATGAATCACTTAGTAATAAAATAGCATTAATAACAAGTTTTCAAATAGATTTATAAAAGGTGATAACAGGGGTCGTCTTAGCACATTCGCCATTTTCGCTGTTACACTTTCCGTTCAATTCCAGGAGGGAAAAATAAAACAAACTGTGATTCCATAGGAACGATCAGTCCTGGAACCGTGGAAAAATAGTTTTATAGAGAAAATTAAGCTTTTAAAAAAAGATATGAAGAATTGTACATTTATTTAAAAGGAGTTTAAAGCCGTCTGCAGGATTCACAAGCGAGTTACTGAAGTCCCTTTCTGTTGTTGTTGTTGTTTGTTTTTTTTTTTGTTTCGTTTTTTTTTTATCTGCATGTGAAAAAAATTCTGTGATTGCCTACTGAGCCCTGCAACTTTCAACCAGTCCTAGAAGAGCCAAATAGCAGAAAGTCAGTCTTCAGTTTTTGCATAATTTATCCTTTCTTCCCGTTTCTGCTCCTCAGCCCAGAGAACCTTACCAGGCATCCTAGTGATAAAAGAAAGAACTGCATGCGCGGGTATAATTTACTGAAACCTCATTAGCGAGGCCTTGTACAAAGAATTTTAATACATTTTGTAAATAAAACCTGTATAGAAAACAGCACACTGTTGGCGTTTTACTCTGTGCTTGATTGACTCTCGGGTGAAAAGGTCAGAAATGTACTGTTTATATTTGCACCAGCTGTTTGCACGGACTGCTGGCGCCTATTTGAACAAGGATCTGTCATTTCCGGGGTGAATGGAAACATGTTTAACCCTTTAAACCGTATAAACACAAATATACGATGAGCTCTGGCTGGTCCCTTGAGAAAATGATGACAAATATGTGATAGAGAACAGAGTGGTCTGGGTTAAGACGCACCAAAAGAATAAACAGACACTTTACACAATTACACTTTACACTGTGTCAGCTAGGAATGAAATTCTAAAACATTAGTCTGGAAATCTAGAAGGACAGAGTATATATATATATATATATATATATATATATATCTCATGGGCATCGTCTGCAGCACACCCAAAATGCTCCCAAGCCTCCCTACATATATAGTAATGATAC
>JBBPDH010000031.1:15835222-15847451 GCA_037974565.1 Clupeocharax schoutedeni
GCACTTCGCTCAGAATATTAAAATACACCTGAATTCACTGGTTTTATGAGAGAAGAGATTTAATTGTAGAATATTTCCGCTTTCTTGCTTTTAGGCTATTCATGAGTGGGGCCAAGTAAAATATTTTATTTCAAATTTTATATTGTGCACAAGTATAAATGTTAAATATTTTTGATAATTTTGTAACCGATTAATTCTTGTAATACTTTAATAACAATTTATTTCGGTGTTTAATTTTTCAGCCAAGTGTTTCCTCATTTTCGGTTTCGGTGCATCCCTACTTTTTAGACTTGAACATGCTATTAGAAACATTTCACAGGACATTTACAGTTATTTCTTTGCAGAGGAAGAGGAGGAGACCTCAGACTCTGGTTCAGAAATGGACGTTAAGAAAAGTGGACGGAGGCACCGTTTACTTCGGAAGAAGCTGACGCTCAGTGAGGGAGAATCTGATGATGAAAAACCTACCAAGAGTAAGAAAGAGGGGAAGAGGACAGGAAGACAGAAAGGTCAGTGTTCACAGTGCCAAAGGCTTTCAACAGCACTCTACGCATGCATTAATAAAAAATAGTAACCGTTTCTGCGACGGGTAACTTTTACAGGTTCAGGTTTTACTATTTGATTCTAGTCGGGACACTTGGTGTGTTCATGTGCCGTTTTATAGATTTTTAGCTAGAAACACAAAGAAAAATATTATTCTAGATTGACAATCTAGGTCAACAGGTCAGAATCCTCCTGTATACGTTTCTGTGTGTTCTGTAGTGTTTTTCATGCTGATCTCAGATCTGTGTTTAGTTTTTCCTGCAGTTAGTGTTTGTGATGCTAGTTCTATACTGTATGATAGTTGGAATAATTTGAATATGGGTTTACCTTTAATGTCATTTTAATCTCAGTTTAATCAAGAAGATGTAAAGAGGGAGCAGATTTGGGGGCATATTTGGGTTTACACTATAAAAATAGGTCATTTTAGGCAAGTTTATTTTTTTTACTAAAACAATGCGTTTTGTTAACATACGCGGGTGCTCTCGGAACGTAACCTGATTACTGTATATCATTCACCCCTTCTTACATCGTAACATAATTGATGGTGACTGCCTTGTTCTCATCTCCAATAGCAATTGCAAGACTAAGAGCACTGTGACATCGCTGAAATTGGCAGTGTCTCATAGATATGCTGTACCTCTGCCAGCCAAAATCAGACCTGTTGCTGGCATCAGTGGGTGAGGCGTCTAGACAGCCATTACTAGACAGCCTCGCTTGTTAAAAATATTTTTAAAAAAAAGAGTTTGTGCTTGTGTGTTTGCACAAGATAAAATCGGATCTGCTATTTGGATCGTAGGTTGGTGCTGCTGGTGACTTGTTTGTCTGTTTTCTACTTTGTGTTTTACAGTAGGCAGTGATTCTGATTCAGACTTCAAGCAGTCTGGCTCAGGGTCCGATAGTGAGTCAGCACTGAGTGCAGCAGTGAGTGAAGAAGATGATGATGATGACGATGAAGGCAAGAACAAGCGGAGAACAAGGTGAAGTTGGCTTTAAAACTGCAATGCATTAAGTTCGACACCAGCGCAACTGATGAAATGCCTGTTCTGAGTCGTGTAATTTAGAATTCCTGACTAATGAAGCATGAATATGTCTTGGCTCAACGTTTAGGTCTTCCAAGAAAGCTGACAAAGACAAGGAAAGGAGTTACCGGAAAGAAAAGAAGAAAAAGCGAAGACGCATTAAGGTTCAAGACTCTTCCTCTAGTGGCAAGGTACTGTTGTGACTACCAGTATACCAGCTTGCATGTATTTGGTGCAGGGCGTGTGCTTCAGTGTGTATAGTGTTGTGCTCCTTTCTCTGCAGAGCGGAGGCGAAGGGGAGGAAGAAGGCGATGATGACGACGACGACGAAAAGGGAACTCCCAAGGGCCGCAAGAAGATCCGCAAAATCCTCAAGGATGACAAGCTTCGCTCGGAAACCCAGAACGCCTTGAAAGAGGAAGAGGAGAGGAGGAAGCGCATCGCTGAGAGAGAACAGCTAAGAGAAAAACTGCGAGAAGTACGTACAACTCGTATCCTGAGTTTTTGCCACTGTGCTATTTTTGTTTAGGTTGTTTAAATGATTCTGACTCTTTTCTTCGCAGACGATTGTGGTGGAGGAGTCATCACAGGTCACTTGTCCCATTACTACCAAATTGGTGCTTGATGAGAATGAGGAAACCAAGGAGCCACTTGTCCAAGTCCATAGGAACCTGGTAACCAAGCTGAAGCCTCATCAAGTGGATGGTGAGTTAAAGGCTTGTGATTTAATCTGTTCTGTCCTGTTGGCTGGACATGTATGTGAATTGAGCTAGCACATCTTAGTTTGAGCTACTGCTCACACTGGTGTCAAGTGTCTGACTTCAGTATAAAGCCGCTTTCAGACTGAATGCGGCAAGTTCTGCGCGCACCGTGAGGTTTACGTTTCCTCTTAAAAAAACAGCGAGAATGTGTCGCGCTTGCTGTGAGGCTCACCACAAAAAGTATGTGTGGTTTTCTAAACTCTCCTGTCCCAGCTAACTGAGCTAGCACTAGCGCTAGCTCTGTTAGCACCAGGAAAGACTTTGTAGATTTCGGAGTGTGTGTTTAGACGGGACAGACCGAACACTAACCCGCTTCGATGCTTCGTCACAGCGTGCAACGGTCAAGGGCCTCAACAATGGCTCAGAGTAGTGCGCCGAGCACGAATGCGCTCTTGCACCGCGTAAGCCATTGAAAATAATGGTTTTCAGAGCAAAGCTCGCGTTCAGTCTGAAAACGCCTTTAAGACTGCAGACTCAGTGGCTAGTGTGTTACTCAGCAGCTGTGAAGGACAGACTCTGCCAGCTTTCCTTTCCAGTTCTGATTGGGGCACATTCTGTCCATGGGCAGCAAACAGCCTTGTGATTATAATCCTTTGACCACCTGTCCTCTCTTCTCTGTTATGTTAAACAATTTTTTGTACTTGATAGTTACTTGTTACTTCATGTTTTTATGCAGTCTGTGGAACTTGCTGTCTTTAGGAGGTATTGGCAGACTAGTGTTTTTGTTTCATTTCTGGCACGTCACATTATGGAGTTCATATGCACGAGTCGTTGTGTTGGAAGCAATAATAATGGACAAGCATAATAGCAGAATAGTTTTGAAACAGGTGAAATTGTGATGTCTGATTAACTTGATAAGAGTAAAGTAATCCCAAATTTTTTGTGGGGGTTACGTTCCAAGAGCACCCGTGTGCAGTGAAAAACCATGTTGTGTAAGTAAAAATCAGGCCTAAAATGCCTATTTCTGTAGTGTAAACCCCAAATATGCCCAATATCTGCTTACAGAACAATTTTATTTTAAACTCAGTTTAATGCATTCCCCTTAAAGAAAATGGAAGGCTAAACCCGTCTTTGGATGTAAATTCCTCGGGCTGAGGGACAAAATTTACACCCGGATTTTCGGGGAATAACCCCTGATCTACTGGGGCTAAAAATATAAGTGAGGGCTCGTTGGAAAAGTCTCCTGGAAATCTACCGAACTGTGGAGTTTGAATTGTCTGAGTGCTTTCCCCCGCTGCGATATGCAACTCTGAATGTCATGCAACAAAAAATATTGGGACACGTGGCGAGATGAGCGGATCCCCTTGTGTGAAAACATCCAGGAAAAAATACCATTATTGCCACAAAAAAAGCAACAAAAAGAGTATTTTTGCGGTTTCCACATTTATTGTGGGGATTTCCGCATAAAACTGTGAGTTTGATTCTCCAAACAAATCTGCATACAACTGAATCCGCGACTCCTGATCTGCGTAAAGCTGGGGGATTTCTAAAACGACAGGTCTCGTGTTACTAGTGTGCGGTGGTTAGTACCCAACAAAAGTGGTCCATACTGCGGATGTGCATGAAGAGGAAAACCTAGCCTTTCTGGTGTAAAGCCACAGAATAGTTTATGTAGACATATTGCTAAAAAGGCTGTAATAGGGAAGTATCAAAACACAGTGCATCACAAGTGCAGACCAGTCAAAGTGACCCCTATCCACTGGTGGAAGATGCCCTGGTCTGATGAATGTTATGACTGATCTATACTAGTCCGCTTATTGCAGGCCTATTCAACTAGGGGCCAACTGGATCCAGCCCTTTGAAAGTTTTTATGGCCCACAAGACTGCCAGTAAATCAGTGTGTGATTCGTGTGATATAATAAAATTGAGTTTTGGAGCATGATTGGCTGGTGGTCCCTAGCTACTTTCGCTCAGATTGGTAATCTGCTGTGTTGTATAAAATAAACCAAACTGAGCACAGAAGTTGCCAAATTATTAGCCAGATGCAGCTGAAAGAGGGAGGGATCTCCAGTGATGTGACCTGAAAAGAAACCACTTTTGATGCACCCTTTTTTTTTTTTTTTTTTTACAGCTTTACAGATCAATGATTTCTCTATACTATTGTGCTCTGTCGCTATGACGGATTTCCGTCAACTGAGGATACTACAGGTTAATAATGAGATTGATACAGATCTGAAGGAAAAAAATTGGGAACGAGGGGTGGAGCTGAACAAGCTTCGGCAGACAGAGTTCTGGAAAGGCTGTTTTTTTTCTTTGGTTTAATTACGATTTCATTATTTTTCCTAAAAATAAAAATAAACAGTATGGTTTCTGCGGTTCTCTTAAACAGTGACTGCTGCGGAGTAGCCTACTGGTTCCCAGGTGTTTCTCGATGCTTGTTTAAGATGGCAAACTTCATAGTAAGAGAAAATAATTCCCCAGCATTTAGTGAGCATCAGCCTCATAGGCTTTTAATGTCCCAAAACATGTCCCAAGGGCTTCTTGTTGACTGGCGCATCCAATAATAGTAATAATAACAATAATAATAATAATAGGGCACAATAATAGGCTAGTAGTAGTAAATGTAACATTAGCTAAAAGTAGCTAAAACAGGTCTGAGAACAGTGGAGAAAACCCATCGCTTAAATAGATAAAGAAGCCAAAACTCTGAATCTCGATATTCAGGACAGTGGCTCCGGTGTCGCGAGTGCTGCGAGAGCTTATGGTTCGTTAAAAATAAACAAATAACAGCAGTTTTGGAGTCTGTTTACTTCACACAGCCAACTGTAATTGTGGGGTGTGGCTAATTAGCATATCTTCTAAACATTTAGAGCTCAACATTTACTTAAAAGATCGCGAACGACAAAACTTCTTGCTGTTAACAGAGGAATGGCAGTTACTTAGCAGGGGGTGGGGCTGCATGCTGTGATATGCCCTCACCAACATGGAGCGGTCCCCAACCTTTATTTCGTCACGAACCGGTTTAATATCAGAAACTATTTTCACGGCCCAGCCTTTAAGGAGTGGCAGATAAATATACGTATACGTATTTATACACATAAATGATAAAAATGGGGATATTTTAAAAATATAATAATGGGAGATCTTTAAAATACAATAATAAAGGTAAATCCAGTGTGTTCTCGCAGCTTTATTAACAGCATTTTCATACAAGTTTTTTAAAACGATTTTTTCTTTCAGCCTGAGGACCGGTACCACATGACCTACGGCCCGGGGGTTGGGGACCACTGCCTTAAATCTAAATGTTAAATATTATATAATGGGACGCCGGGGCGAGGTGAACGCGTTGTTGGGTCGTTGGAAATAGTGCGAGATATAAAGTAAACCATGTTCATTTCATGGAATTATTTCGAGTTTATGACTCACGAGTCACAGCCCAAGTTGAGCCCAAGTCAAGTCTCGAGTTGCTGAGGGAAATCTAAAGTCAAGTTTGTGCGACTTAAGTGTGACTCGAGTCCCGAGTGTCAGACTGGAGCCCCCGTCTCTGGTGTAAGATGATGTCAATTAAAAGAATTATATTATCACTGCCACTAAAATATTAGCACTGCCACTAACTAGGCGTACAAGGCAACTAACCAACAAATCCTGTCTTGGCGAACAAAATGTTTTTACGTTTCTAACTGTGCTGGTTTTGTTCTGTTCTCCAGGTGTGCAGTTCATGTGGGACTGTTGCTGTGAGTCTGTGAAAAAGGTTAAGAAGTCTTCTGGCTCTGGCTGTATCCTTGCTCATTGTATGGGTCTGGGAAAAACCCTTCAGGTAAACTCCATCGTTCTGGACGTTGCATGTCTTATGGTTGGGTTGTGTTTTGCGTGTAAATAAGGAATGTGTCATGATTAAAATGTCATCAACTTCTCAAATATTAAAGTTTATTGGGCCACCATTTAAATATATTTTTCTATATTTATGGTACCACTTCCAAAAGATGACGAAGTTGCACCTAAAAAAATGTTTAAGCTAATTATATACCAAACCATTGAACAAAATATGCAAACAGGACTATTGTGATAACAGATGTCCAAACATGAAGTAAAGCATTCCAGTGATTTCATGATTTTTTTTAAGCCATCATGAATGTGTGCATGTGCTAATATTTAATGTAGAAACGTTTTACTTTTACGGCGTTTGTTATCCAAATACTACTGCTACGCTAATGGCTGTTTCTGCTCCCACCTTATGTTATTACTAGTCTTAACAGTGTTACATATTCCTTTACTGCTACAAAGACCTTTATAGTTTTTTTGTTTGTTTTTTTTTGTTTACACATTTTTTAAAGTTTTTAAATTAATTCTTTAGGGTTGTGTAGATCTTAGCTTGAGATTTTGTTAAGGGTGGTTTTGGGCCTTTAACTTTCAGTTACTTAAAAAAAATCCTAGTGATTTTAGACTTTCCAAATAAAATCATCCAGAGAAATTGGCCTTGTTTACACACTACATGCTAACCAGCACTATTTACTTAAACAATGGTCTGGGTTGTGTATTCCAGTCTGCTCCAGCAGATTATCATGTTGCTGTTCTTGTTTTTGTCCTGCAGGTGGTGACGTTACTCCACACCCTGCTCCTGTGTGAGAAGCTAGACTTCGCCACAGCTCTGATCGTGTGCCCTCTCAACACTGTCCTCAACTGGCTCAATGAGTTTGAGAAGTGGCAGCATGGCTTGAAGGATGAGGAGAGTTTAGAGGTAGAGATTTGGTATTGTATCCGGCGTAGACCTTCCCATTATTCCTCTTTTCCTGCGTAAGGGGGGGGGGGGCGTTTGACTCTCTAGATACACATGATTTAAATACGCCACCCAACTTTTCATTTATTTATTTTTTTATCTTCACTGATAGTATATTCAAACCATGGCATTCATTTATTAGTTTACATTGATCAGACGTTTTTATCCAAAGCGACTTCCATTCCTAACTACAGGGGCAGTCTCTCCCTGGAGCAACTTTTAAGGGATAAGGGTCTTGCTCAGGGAACCAGTGGTGGTTCTGAAGGTAGGATTCGAACCCATGAGCTCTTGGTCCATAGGCAAGTATCCTACCACTAGGCCACCACCACAGTTTAAGGTTTGTCACAGCCCTAATAGCTTAATACGGGTAGAGGGAGCTTAGTGGGTAGGATACTTGCCTCCGGACAAAGAGGGCATGGGTTCGAATCCTATCTACAATAAACCACCACTGGGTTCCCGAGCAAGTGCCTTAATCCTAAGTTGCTCCAGGGAGAGACTGCCCCCTGTAGTTAAGGAATGGAAGTCGCTTTGGATAAAAGCGTCTGATAAATGCTGTTAATGTAAATGGGATACAGGGCATAGGAGCTGCTGCGTGGTGCTCACAAAGCATTTTTGTGTGTCAGGTGACAGAGCTGGCCACAGTGAAGAGGCCTCAGGAGCGAGCGTATGCATTACAGCGATGGCAGGAAGACGGTGGCGTCATGATTATCGGATACGAAATGTACCGCAACCTCACGCAGGGGCGCAACATTAAGAGCAAAAAGCTGAAAGAAACATTCCAGAAAACACTTGTTGATCCAGGTGAAATATGAATTCTGATCAGATTGCTTGAGCTGTCGTCCTTTGCAACAAATTGTATTGTCACTTTTATCTGTATAGATGCCGTTTCTGCTGTTCCACAATGGGTTTCGTCTGTAATTATGCAGACATTGTCCCTGAAGTTTTTTATTTGTTTTCCACGCCTCTTTACAAATTCTTGATACAGGTCCAGACTTTGTTATTTGCGATGAAGGGCACGTGTTGAAAAATGAAGCCTCAGCTGTGTCTAGAGCAATGAACTCCATTAAAACTCGACGGAGAGTGGTGCTAACGGGAACACCCCTTCAGAACAATCTGATAGAGTGTAAGTGGCAGAATCTTATTTCAAATGTTTGTACTCGTCTCTAAAACATCATTTAGTTCTAAATGTCTACACATATTTGGTTGAGATTGAGAAGATTTAATAAAAGCCTGCCAAATAAGGGAGCCCTTATTTTATTACCCTTTTAAAATGTGTTTAAAATACTCTGTACATGTAAATTTGAGTAAGAAACACGTCGCATGTCATTATTATTGTTCTAATTTTCAAAGTAAGTTTGAATCACACCTGCAGATTAAGTGTTTTTTTCCTCTAAGCTCCAGCACTCCCTAAAGTGTATAATAGTGACCTCATTATGAATTAAAGGACTGGTGTGGAGCAGTCACTCAGAATTTTGAGGCTTCCTAAAATCCTATTTCCTTGTTCAGACCACTGCATGGTAAACTTCATCAAGGAGAACTTGTTGGGCTCAGTGAAAGAGTTCAGGAATCGCTTCATCAATCCCATCCAGAATGGCCAGTGCGCTGACTCCACCCCGGTTGACGTGCGTATCATGAAGAAGCGCGCACACATCCTCTATGAGATGCTGGCTGGATGTGTCCAAGTAAGACTGCTATAAGATTTCTATATTGATTGCATGAGTGGTTTTCTTAAGTGTTTATCAAGTAATCCCAAGTTTTAATTGCAAACGTCAAATAAGCATGTGAAATAAAGTAAACAAATTAGTATTTTTCTAGAGGTGGGCATCGATTAATTTTTTTTTACGCCATTAATCGCACGGAATCTTCGCGTTAATGCCGAAAATTAACAGTTTTAAAACGTCCATGCAGAAGCTGAAAATAGGGGCAGTTGGATGGCCTAGTGGTTAAGGCACAGGTGTCGAATTCCAGTCCTGGAGGGCCGTGGTCCAGCATGTTTTGGTGATTTCCCTTCTCAGAAATACCTGGTTCCCCTCGCCAGTTAATTGACAGGTTTAGTGAATGTGTTTGAGTAGGAGAACCCTCAAACTGTGCAGGACACCGGCCCTCCAGGACTGGAGTTTGACACCCCTGGGTTAAGGCATCCGCTCTGCGACCAGAAAGTCCGGGTTCGACTCCCAAGCCGAGCAGGGGGGGGTGGGGGCGTGGCGTTGTTACCGGCGATATTTTTTTTTTTTTTACCGTGTTAAAGGCCCAGCACTAGTATTTTCAGTCCCAAATGAAGTGCTTGTCCTAGCCCTAATAGCTTATTTGTGCCTCTGATCTGTGAATCACACTAAACATGGCATCTGGATGTTTGTCAGTAATGTTAGTTTACCTTGAGATTGTATTGTTGAGGCCAAATTCCATATTTGCTTCGGTTCTAATACTTTAGCTGTGTTGTGCAGTGCCTTGTTTTTTCCACCTTTGTTTTCTTGTCTTTTGTTGTAAATTTTTGTTGTATTGTCTTGCAGAGGAGAGACTACACTGCCCTGACAAAGTTCCTTCCCCCTAAGCACGAGTATGTGTTAGCAGTGCGGATGACGCCTATTCAATGCAAACTGTACAGATACTATCTGGAGCACTTTACAGGTGAGGGTCTTTCTTTTAAAGCGAATTGAAGTGTCTTTCCTCACGTTCCTCACGTTTCACATTGTTGAGCAAACCTTAGCAGCTTGTGGGGTTATATAGCAGCGTTTCCCAAGTTTCAAAGGATTCTTATACTTGGACCTTAAAGCCCAAATTAGGATTTTGGAGATGACAAGCTAAAGTTTGCAACCACTTAAGAGAACACCCCCCCCCCCCTCCTCCACATACTATTGAATTAAGTGGTTTAGTCATGTCATGGCTTAGACAGCGCTTGTTCTAAAGCGGATCTGCAGCTGGGAGATTGAGTGGCAGCTGGCATGGAGCCGCAGGCCTATCTGAACAAATTCCCATGTCCTCTTACTAATGAAGAGCTTTGGGAAAATTTTTCAGCCGGAGGCTCATTAGGCCAGCTTTCCACTGAGCCTGCTGTACTGCTGAGCTGCTGCTGTGACTTTGGGTGCGGGCCCACAGGTCGCTGTCCACACTGAGGGCTGGCCAGACTCTGTCTCCCCACCTCTGTAGTTTATCCCCAGTCAGTCACTGACCCACAGAAATGCTGACCTGGGGTTTTAAGAAACTGTTTTGACTACAGTAGAGATAAAAATGACGCATGAAAGCATGAACTATCATGTCAGTATGAATTAGGCGTGCGTCATTTTGAAACTTTTATGTCTCTGTTCGGTTTTGGTATTTGTTGAATTCCGAAAATGTTCAGTTTGAGGGAGGTAGATGTTTTTATACACATTCAAATTATTACTTGTTCTGTTAAAGAAAGGCATGCGAGGTAGGTATGCAACCCGTGGGGGAGGACTTGCGTGCATGGCCCAGAAAGAATGGTGGAATAAGCAGAATGTTGCAATTCTTAATTGTATTCTTGTATTCTAATCAGTTTATTTCACTTAAGTTTCAGGCACGGTAGTACAGACCCTATAAACTTACTTAATGGATTTATAGATGAAATTCCATCCCATTGAGGATTACCGCAATGTTTATTTTTGGCTGTATTATGCTGCTATAAATAACTGACTAATGGTTCGAGTCTTACTGTGTGACTGTAATTGCAATGACTAAGATTCAGCAGATGATTTGGTGAAAAGTCACTTGTGCCTAATATGTGTTGACGGTCTCCTAGCCCATAGTTACTCGCTCTTCTTTTGAAGTCAGCCCTATGTGCGATTTGAAATGGTTCCATTTGCAGTGATGGGCTCTTGTTAGTTTGTTCAGGCCCGTAGCATGCTGTCATAACTCTGGCATGGTGTGGGAGAGGCTTTGCAGGCACTAAACTGGTTCTTTCCAAGCAGGTGCCGGCTCTGCCTTAGAGGGGGGAAGAAGCCGCGCAGGGACGAAACTCTTCCAGGATTTCCAGATGCTCAGCAGAATCTGGACCCATCCTTGGTGTCTCCAGCTGGACTATATCAGTAAGGAAAACAAGGTAAATGCACAAAGACGTGCAACTGGTGAGCTGCAGACCTCTTTCCCCTCCACCACACTTAAAACAAACGCTGGGGAACAACAGTTTCCCTCATAGTCATCACTTTCTGTGCACATCTAGACCTGCCCTGCACACATACTGGTAGCAGGAAATTATAGCCAATCGTGGTCACCATATGTCAGTTTTGGTTCTCTCACACATTGATCGTGATTTTTTTGCTGAATATTGAAATTGCAGTACACCTCAGTAATTTCATTCTGTTTTTTTTACTCAATTTTAATATAAATCCACAGAACATATTACTATTTTATTCTGAGGGTGTAATGATTACAGTCATAAAATTTGGGTCTCTGTCTTGCATGAAAACCATTTTAAATAAGACACACTCAGATGCACAGTTTGTGACTTGTTGACTTAACACATTGAAATTCCAGGGGTTTTGATTTTGGTCTTATTTTGTTAGTGGTGTGGTGCAGGAAAGCATTGAAAAAGGTTGTGTATGTTTATTTGAACCGCACCAGGCCATGTAGTGTACAACATGTTTTATAAAACAATCTAATTTCTTAAATAGATTTACATTGAACCTCAAACTATTTTTTCTTTCAGTCTTTCAACCTAAGTAACCGTTGAGTGTTAAATAGGGGTGTGACGAGATCTCGCGAGATCAGATCTGTCTCGCGAGATGCGTTTGGTCTCGCGAGATGCGTTTGACGATATCCTTGCGTTACTAAAAGCCGCGCCTTTGAAGAAAACGGAAAGAAATTCAGTTCGCATGAAAGACCAAACAACCCTCTCTCTCACACGCTCTCTCTCTCTCTGTATTTCTCTCTCTCTCTTGCGCGCGCTTTCTCTCGTGACTTTCCCGGAGCGCGCGTGTCTCTGTATCTCTCTCTTGTTCTGGAGCGCACGGATCCGGAGCATGTCTCTTTCTCTTCCTCTCTCCCTCCCTTTCTCGCACGTCTTTCTATCTTTCTCTGTATATCTATCTATCTACCTATCTATCTATCTATCTATCTCTCTCTCTCTCTCTCTCTCTGTATTTAAACCTCGGGTTTATCTTTACATTTTCTTTAAGGGTGATGTATTAAACTGTTTCAAATGAAGTGAAAGTGTTCTGGGAGCACATCTGGGG
>JBBPDH010000031.1:15849875-15865964 GCA_037974565.1 Clupeocharax schoutedeni
AATGAGAAGTGTGTGTGGTGCATGGTGTAGTACACGTGGGGTAATGAGAAGTGTGTGTGGTGCATGGTGTAGTACACGTGGGGTAATGAGAAGTGTGTGTGGTGCATGGTGTAGTACACGTGGGGTAACGAGAAGCTGGACACTCTCGTACAGCTCCCGTTCAGCAATCGGAACCTGTTTGAGATCCTGGTGGTCCCTCGTGAGGGTCTCGCACTGTTGAAGCAGCGCCACTAGCTGATTTAACACCACCTCTCACACTGTGCACGCACATACTCAGAAATTGATTTTAATATATTCATTTTAGACGTTTCTATGCACAGAATGGCATAAAATGCATGCGCATTTCTCTTTGGTGAGCATTCTCAAATCCTCTAATGACTGTATCCACACTTCCGGGTTACAGTTGCAGAAACCAGAGCCCCCCTGTGTCGTCTGTGGACGTACAGTGTGAGCAGTTTGGTCAGAGCATCGGGCCATATAGTGTGAACATGAGTCGTGAGCTACGAATTTTTAACCTTCTGCGATTCTGTCGTAGAGTTTGAGCAGGAGCTGAATAATGTGACTGAAAAATGATCACAGTGTATGTCCAGCTAAAGGTGCAGCAGAGTTTCAGAGTATCTTTAATTCATCTTGTGTGGAGTACGGCACACTGAGGAATCATTGCGCAGTTTCCTAACCTTGAGATACAGAAGGTATCTGGTTAAACTTACTGTTTTTAACTGTGTTCATAGTGGCATGCTGCTGTGTTGCCAGGTGGAACCTCTGCTTAGCACTGAAGTGTGAATGGATGTCCTGTTGCCTGTTTACTTGGAATATCTGGCTAGATTAAGAATTTGAGTGGAGAAAATCACTTCTGTTTACCCTGGATTTTATTTTAGACCTGTTCACGTTATGTTCTGGCACACTGGTCAAGCAAACATTCTCTCATGGCTTCATGTTTGATGAACAGGTAAAAGGGGGGGCTGGTGAAATTTAGGTGTACATCTTGCACTTACATGCACATCTGACACAGATCTAACTTAAAAGCTTGCACACACAGCCCAACACACATACACACACAGACGCAAAGCCTCTGGCATAAGGTCATGTTCCTAATTAAACTCCAGCAGCTGTTTTTGCTTTCATTTTGAAAATGATTAGACCTTGACTTCTTTTTTTTTTTTTTTTATTCCACAAAAAATGTTTGCTTAAGGGTTTGCAATTTGTAATGAAAAGATCACAGAGGGGTAATTGGAAACATACTGAAATGTTAGTTATGAGAATACACACACACACACACACACACACACACAGAGGGTGGAAGGAGGCAACAATATTAAAAACAAGAATGAGTACCCTCCACTCAGCCACCTATCTGTGTGCATACTTTCCCTAAGCACATGGACACAGCTGGCCCTACGGGGATCATCACACCCCTCCTAACACAACTGGTTCTGTTATGACTGGAGCGTGCTCTCTGTGAGAAACTGCATTGTTATTTTGTATGAGGAGCTTCTACAAAGTTAACCGGTGCTAATTGGCTCTATGTTTTGTGCTGAAGGTGAGGGCAAATGGTTCAGAAACATCGACTACTACCGCCTGGATGGTTCCACTAATGCCTTGACCAGAAAGAAATGGGCTGAAGAGTTCAACGACACCAGCAATGTTCGGTAAACAGTATTCTACTTGCATGCCACCTAAAGACAATTTCCTTGCCCCTTAGCTAGAATATCTTCTGTCTGCAAACGATTCATAAGAATGCTGGTATGATTGTCCCAAGTTGTGAGGGTGCAGGATTGTTGCATCTAAAACAATATTTAATGACATTTGCCTTTAGCCGTTTAGATGATTCTATTGCCAATGCAGCATATACACATATCTCGTATGGTGCATAGTAACAGGTGAAGTTCCAAGAGCACCTGTGTATAGTGAAAAACCGTAAATATGCCCACAAATCCGCCCCCAGAACACTTGAATGTCATTTTAAACTCAGTTAAAATGCTAAAATACGAGGACAAGACATGGAGCAGTCATGCTTCATGCCGCAGCAGATGCTGCTTCTTTTTATGGCGGTTGGCAACCTTTCAGTGTATTCCTGCCACCGCTGTTGGACTGAATCCGTGAATCCGTATATAATAGCTTGGCAATTATGATGGCAGTCATCTGAAATGGTCTGATTCATGACCCAAGCCCACTTTTAAGCATTATGAGCTACCACTACCATCCAACTGTCATAGTGGTATGTTGCTTTGAATAGCCACAAGAGCTTAAAGATTAAATGATGACTATGATCAGTTGTTTGAGAATAGTAAACTGCACCACAGGTGATTTATTTCCAGTACTATACTAAGAACCAATCTGATGGTGGACCCACACTGGCAAGGTGAAAGTCATTTCCTTGCCCTGTGTCCATGTTCCATAATCACGGCTCTTCCTGTTCCCTACAGGGGTCGTCTGTTCCTCATCTCCACAAGAGCCGGATCTCTGGGGATCAACCTGGTCGCAGCAAACAGGGTCATTATCTTTGATGCCTCATGGAACCCGTCTTATGACATTCAGAGTATTTTCAGGGTGTACCGTTTCGGCCAGGTGAAGACCGTGTTTGTCTACAGGTTTTTGGCTCAGGTGAGGAATGCAGCACTCTGTTTTGACGTGTGTGAATTATCAATGGACACATTTTTGGACGCCTTGTACTAAGCCTCTTTTAAAATGACATGCATAAAAAGATACTGCAATACATCAGAAAGGCATTCTTTGTATGTCAACTATGCAGGTTTTACGAAGTTTCATTGCTGAAGTTTAGTTACGTTTGCTTTCTCTGAGGCTTACAATTATTTGAGCCCTCTATTATAAGTCAAGAGATTTTCTGCCCGTAAATGCCTTAATGATGAAGCCCTATTTTTCCCCAATAGGGAACCATGGAGGAGAAGATTTATGACAGGCAGGTGGCTAAACAGTCCTTGTCATTCCGAGTAGTGGACCAACAGCAAATTGAGCGTCACTTCACCATGAATGAACTGACTGAACTCTACACGTTTGAGCCAGACCAGCTGGACGACCCCTCGGAGAAGAAAAGCAAGAGGGCCACACCCATGTTGCCCAAGGTAAATTGCTATATTTTGGCATTTCCCATGAGCGCTGCCAATGTTTTGTGCCCAGGATGCTGCAGAACTAGCACCTGCAATCATTTGAAAGTGTATCTTTTTCTTGTTATCAAGCCGCATAGGTTGAATGCTCCATAGCCTGTGTTGTGGGTACATGCTGCCTTTGAACTTTACAGGGGGTGATAAACTCTGTTTACTCATGTGGCGAGCTTCCAGAGCATTTATTGTGCTTTGAGGGGTGGGAGGAAACCGGGCGGGAGGGACATGAAGCTAGCTTCGTCATTTTTTTTCCCCTGATAGTGCTTGGCACAGGTGTGCTGTGACAGGAGAGAGAGCCCCTGGGGTTTTTACAAGAACCCATTGGCCTTAGAAGGGGTGTCCAGCCGCACACAACAGCAAGCAGCTGCCCAGAGATGCCTCTGTTTACACTTATTTAACCAAGAAACAAAAATGTTTATGTTGTAGAACTGATGAGGGTGGAGACTCTTAATTGGAGACAGAGGAATCCGGTGCAGATCTACCAGAATGTGTCCAAACGCACACAGCTGCACAGATATTTTTGTTCTTATTTACCTCAGTAGGTTTGGTTTCTAAAAAACAGTGCAGCTCCTCCAGTTCACGCAGTTGTGAGGTTACATTTCCGGAGCTCAGTTGCTGTTACCTTTGACCTGTAGTGTTGGTGACTGTCAATTTTGCACAACTCTATATAAAAAATGACCTGGAACACAGCGCCTGTAGAGATTACCACATTTGGCCATATGTGCGCCAGAATGCAGCAAGTCAGCTGTTATTGATGGAACCTGCTGCCTGCAATAGTATGAAGATGAGTCAGTCATCCCTCAAAGCCTTTAGTCATATCTCCAATTCTCACTGTGTCCCGGCCAAGTTTATGGAACGGAGGAAATATTTTTAAACTTGGCAGAACTCTATCAATCTTTCTTTTTCTTACCCCATTTGTGTTCATGTCTGCATTACCCAAACTCCAAAAACGAAAGAAATACTCATCTTTTGATTGGTTGTTGGTTTTTTTCCTCTTTCTTTACAGTGCGAGGTTATTTGCCTTTTAAGCCTTTATAAAGTTGCAAAGGTGGGATACCCAATTCACACACAGACTCTGATTCCCCCTGAGCAGACTCGCTGCAAACTGCTATCGGCAGTGACCCCCACTGCCCCAATTCTCTGCCCCTAGTGTTTCTGGGAAGTGCCCCCCACACACACATCCTGCCTAGCCAGCCTTCTGCCTCTGAATTGTGGCCTGCAGCAGCTCTGGCCTCCCTTCCCCTCACCCAAACAAGCCTACCATCATGAAGGCCATCTGTTAAAGCTGATTCACCGCTTTGTGTCTGAAGTTTTCAAAGGAGCACTGTAAACTTCCCTTCCCCTCTTCTCTTTTTTTACCTGATGAATGGTCATTATTAAAAAAAACCCTTTAGGATGTCCTTGCGCTCTTCAGAGAAACTAATTGGAGACAAAGGAAGCTAGCGAACTTCCACCATAATGACAAAGAAGAGCTCTGAGGCCCAGACACGAGAGCCACCCAGCTTGGGGTCTAGAACAGCCTCGGGCCGTGTGGAGGCCCTTTATGGACATGGGCTCCGGGGCCGAGCTGAGTGACAGGGTAGGGTGGGGCTCTGTCTGTCCCTCCTGGAAGTTCATTGGTGGGAAAGTAGTAATTTGCTACTGTTCTGAATTCCCTGGCGACTGGGCCTCATTGAGCAAAGGAACAGGCTTCACTGAGGATAATGAGGTGCAGGAACCACCCTTAATAAGCCTCCCCAGATGTTTCTTAACCAAGGTTTACCCTCCACCCCCCTATTTTTACATTTTAGTCCCGGCCTAGATGAAAGGTGTAAGCTGTGTCACCCACAGTCCTTCTCACCTCAGACTTGCTTGATGTCCATCACCGGACATGAGCATTTTCGTAGGTGTTGGAGGCTGCCCTGATGGAAGGCCGACAACAGGCCCTCTGCTGAAAGTGAAGTGCTCCGTTTGAGGGAGACTGTTTATCATAGGCCAATAAGGTTATGTGTATAATTTGCGTGCAGCTGTAGAGTACGTTTTGACTGGCTACGGTTAGGTATTACAAATATCTCAAGCTCTCACATTCCACAACCAACACTGCTGCCCTGGACCCCTTGGTTGCAATGCTTCGTGCACCTGCATGTCAAGCAGTGTCTGCCTCTTTACGGGGTGGGGGGGGGGGTGCTCACATATTGGTGGAGAAATACACATTTTTTCAATTTATTCATGTCATACTTCTCCAACCTCTCTTTTTCAACCTTGTGGGTGGAAAAAATAGCAGTTCTTTGGTGTTCTGCATATTAGGGCAGATGTAATTCTCTCCGTTATGTTTGTTTATATACAAAGGAGATGTTTTTAGTTTTTATTTATAAATGTTATTTATGAGGATAGGGCTCCCCGATGTTTCATATGAACAGGCAAACCTGTCTTTGCCATAATCACCTCAGTCCCACTGTTTCACTACTGCTTTTTCTCCTTCATGCTTCCACTTGCTTTCATTACCCCCGTCCTGCTAAAGAGCAAACTGCAGAGATTTATAGCGCCAGTAATGAGAGGAATAAAACACAGTGAGCGAATGTGTGTGCTTTTTTTTTAACGCACGGTGGTGTGATCAGAAACCTTGGGAGGCAGGAAATTACCCTGACATACCTGTAAATGTACTTAATTGAAGTCAATTCGCGATATGCTTGGGAGAGGAGCTTTTAAAGAAGTGAGCTGCACTTTTAAAGCTCAGAGTTTCCTTTCAGACACCATCAGAATTCGTCTGTGATCTCATCTTAAGTGTGATTGCTTTGCTTGCCAAGTCATAAATATATGCAGCCTGAACGAGTCTTTCTAGCTGATTTCTTTTTGTTTCTCCAGCATAGATGAGGGGCCACATTATTCTGTATTTCTGCTTTAAGAGACCTGGCAGCGAGTCTGTTCTATGCTGTCAGTTTTTAATAGGTGAATAGTAAGAGCGTTTAAAATTTTGCTTAGGAGCTGTAAAGCATGTAACAGTTCACCAGCAGTACAAATGAACTGAAGCTGATAAGCCCGTTTCTGGTACTGCAGTATGTAAAGCCCTCAAACACCCATTGAGACCTACAGTACGCCTGTAATGTTCTCTGATGGTGAGCAGGGATAGTTGTGCGGTGCCATTTAGTCTGATTTACACAGCTCTTGGTCTCACTAAACCATGATGATGAGACTAAGTCATTAAGGTTGTCTTTGTTCAGTGAAGTTGTCCAATAGGATAATAATACAAGCATATCTGTTTTAAGTCAAGTCAGTAGATTTTATTGTCATTCATATCATATACACAGTACATAGTAAAAATGAAACCACATTCCTCCAGGACCAGCAACACAAGAGCAAAACAGAACAAGGACAGAACAAGAGCAACAATGCCCCTAAACGAGACAGGACGCCCCTAAACGAGACAGGACAAGACAATGTATAGTGCAAATGTCAATGGCTGCATTGAGGATAAGTACAGAATTTGACCAGTACTGCAGGTTAGCAGCAGAGAATGCAGGACATCAATAAATAAATATGTGTAATTAAAAATGGTGTATTGGGTGACATTTACACTCTTTTTGTCTTGGTAACTGCAGGAAGACTGTCTGGAACTAGTCATCAGATATTTCAGAAAACTTTACCTTCATCAGACTGAGGAATATTAGACTGCCTCAAAGAGCTCAGTGTTCAGGTTCAGTGTGCTGCGTTATCAGAGAAAACCATTCACCTGGGACTATCCTCAGCCCTGTTTTAAATACTTTCAAACGGTGATCAAAGGCAAAAAAAATTCTTCCTTCCCCCACTGAAGTTCCTGTGGGACCTCCTTCAGTCCCCCAACACCACCCATTTTTTTTAAAAAAAACTTGCTTAACCTGTCACCCCCACTTTTTTCCTTGGGAGTAAAACATGGCATTTCTCCTAAGCCGTCTTTATACTAGGGGATATGAGCAGCTTGACGATCCAGGCGTGCTTTGTTACGATCATTAGTGGATCTGCCTGAGATGCACATGTTGGCCAGGTTGTGAAGACAGACTGGACCACCCGGAGAGCTTCAACCCAGAGATTAATCTGGAATCCCAGCATTCCCTGCTCCCCTGGACAGCGCTGCTGTCATTCGACCACCCCCCTGGCTCTTTGACCCATTTACCGACTGCATTGGAGGCTGTTCGGTTAAAACCAGCACCCAGGGTTTTTCTGCTCTGCCTGCAAGATAGAAATTATAGCAGGCAGTGTTTGAAATGTGTTCAGTGAAGATGTAAGCAACAGCATCATCAAATTGCCTTTGCTCTTTGACCCTTCCCATTTACCCCCCCATCCCCCCCCCCCCCCTGTCTCCCCAACCCATTCACTTTTCAAGGGGAAATCTTTCATTTCTGCGAACATAGAATAATGTAAACACACCCCTGGGTTTTGTTCTCTAAACTTCTGTGTAGGGTTAATAGCTGTGGTATGTTTTAATTAGTAACTCGACTGAATGTTTAGCCATGATTTTTGGCTGTGGATGTGCCGGGCCGGGCTGGGCCGGGCCGGGCCTGCCGTGATTGTACTTATATTTGCCACATGTTTTTATTTTCCAGCTATCAAGCCCACTTAACCGAACTTCTTGATGAGGTGGGATCTGCAGCCCTGCAGTCCATTACGTTCCTCGGGTGTAATGCGGAAAGCATGGCAGTGTTATTGTTACCTGTCTGAACCGTGTTATCTTTAAGTTACTTTTCCTATAAATAGACCTCGTTCTGGTTTATTCTTGGTCCTCTTTTCGTCTGAGGATCGAGTTTCGCCCGTTTGCTCCCTGGTTTATTTTCGATTTATTCGAGCCTCGTCCATAGGAAGCTCGCAATCAACATGTAATCTTTGAACGTTGTTTTCTTTTCTAACTTCGATGACACGCGTGATTAATTTTCTCCGTAAATCATTGTCGCTCCTCAATCGTGGCTGGATGATCAAACAGTCGCTGCTTAAGCGCAGACTAAAGGCGGCGCGGCGGTGTCGTTTCCAGATAGCGAGGGTCCATTTAATGCAAAGCAAAGGCTGGACAAAGAAAAGCAAACATTTGCAGCAGAGAGTAATTTAAACCATGTTTGTGTGAAAGGGGCTGGCTGAGAATTCAGTTTTACTCAGGTATTGTTTTCAATAACAGTGTTGTCTTGGAAACTGGAGTGCGTGAAAAAGGCTCCGAATTCATTTTAAACATGTCCACCTCTCAGTCTGTCGGCTGTTCAAGATCTTTGCCGAAAACCAGCTGCTAAATTGCTATTTGTCATTTCTTGTTGGATTTTTGATTAGAGTTTTTGATTCGTTTAAATAAACCAGTATTGTGTTTTTCTTTTTCTCCACTATGCCAAAGGCCTAAAAAGAATTTGTTTGCCCCTCAGACTGACCTGGGTAACCATCCTAACCTAGACCAGTAGTAGTGGTGTGAAGTAATTGTCTGAATTACAGGTTAAATCATCCAAATGTATGTGTATGTATGGGCATGAGTTTATGCATATTAGAGTGACCCCCGATTGAAGAGTCACCAGCTTAACTTTTTTCTTTTTTCATTTTAAAACAGGACCCTTTTCTGGCTGAGCTGCTTCAGAGTTATAAAGACCAGATTGTGGGCTACCACGAACACGATTCCCTGCTGGACCACAAGGAGGAGGAAGCTTTGAGTGAGGAGGAGCGAAAGGCCGCCTGGGCTGAATATGAAGCAGAGAAAAAGGTAAACTATTCACTAACTTATTTAAATTTTTTATCCACAGATCCTCAAACTTTCTGTTGGAGCTCTGTTGAAAATCTGGCATCAACTACATGTTTTAGATTTATTAGAATATATTCTGGTGGACTATTCGTTGTGACCTGGTAAATTGTTCATGTTTAAGCTAGATATTCACGGCACCATCAGGCAATCTTATTGATGCCTTCGTCCTTTTTCCTGAACTGATACAGATGGTTATATTTGAATACAGAGGCAGAACACAGCTTTTAAGCGGAGCCATACATCTAGTGTGATCGTCACATTAGCGGTAATGTGAAAGACGCTAGTAATTGAGTAAAGCATTTCATTTCAATGTGTAAATCAAAAAAAGAAGTACAGTAACCTCCCAGTTTTATGCAGATCAGTAGTCACAGATTCAGTCCCGCAACCTTCCGAGTTGCATATCTGGGTGTGAAATTTAAATTAAGAGGTGAATACGGGTTTACCTTGCCATTTTCTTTAAGGGTAATGCATTACAAACAATAAATGTTCTTGCTTGAGAGAGCTGATCAACTCCAGTATGTAAAATTAATTAAGCCTTGTGCTGCTTTACAGTCCTGTATTCCTGTCTGTCTTTATTGTTCTCCATGATGTTGCCCTTCCCCCACAATCTGCCTATCAATAGCTAAGTAATGGAGTTTATTTGGAGATGCATTACTGGTCGCAGCTTTGGAGGCAGACTCTGCCGAGGTATTGTAATCCTGGAGTCTGCTTGTTGTCATTCACGTTAATGACTATTTTTTCCATTTGCGCTGCGCCTGCCCTTTCATGATCTGCACTTATGCCCCTCTTATCCTGTAGTTACAGCCGAGTCATCCTAGTCTGCGCAATAAGCCATTAATGATTAATGACAGCAGCATTTTAGGCCCATGTGAATAAACCATAAGCCCATTTCAGTCAAACTTTCATTGGTTTTGTTCAAATTAAAGGAAATGACTTACTTTTCTCCCATGTGTGTTGTGATACAGTAATGCATGTAGTGAAAAAACACGTGTTTTGCTAACAAAAATGCTTGTTTTTATAGTGTAAACTCTAAACATGCCCCCAGATATGCTCCTAGAACACTTTAATTTAATTTAAAACTCAGTTTAATGCATTACCCTTAAAGAAAATGTAAAACTAAATAAAAAATCAGAATCAGAAAACTGTTAGCACGGAGCAGTCATGCTACATGCCGGTTTCAGTGTATTACTGCCACCGCTGGACTGGTTGCGGTAATACAGTTAGGTTCTCAGAAAAATCCGTGTAAAACTGGGGGTTTACTGTATATTCACAATTCAAGTAATTAAACTTCATACCAGATATGGCCCCACAAGACCAAGTAGTTTATTTCATGTTCTGTGTATTGTGTTGTACATTCGGAGCTGCCCTCTAGTAGTAGAGTTTAATGGATAGTTTACTTCCGTTTGGAAACATTTAAACCATGAGGTAAATGTATAGAGATTGTAACATGACTACATATCACACCATACAAACATTCATGTTTGTTAGTGTTGGTTCAAGAGTGCATTTTTACAACCCTTGGTGGTGGGGGGGGCCTGGTTACTCTTTTGACTTCCTTGAACGTCCAGAATTGGTCTTTTTGCCACGACTCAGTAGACACGGGCAGGCGAGAGGTCTTCCTTTGTTTGATTAATGAACTCCCAGACACTTTGTGTATTTTAGTTCGATCTGCAGCGATATTTAGGTTATCAGCGTAAATGAACTTTCCAGACGAATTTTATTTAAAGACATTAATTAAAAGTTAGAGTGGATTCTTTAGTTGTTTGGCCAAATTTTTTCAGAGTAATGAGTGATGCAGGTTTTTTCACATCACTTCAGTGTGGGGGAAAGATGAAGGGGGGGGTGGCAAAGCTCTGTGTGCTATGTATATATATTGCAAGGTAAACTAGAAGACGTGGTTTAGATTGTCCCACGGCTCTTTCTGAGGGCCAGCTGTTTTCCGCACTGACCTCTCCAACACGGCACACCTGCTCTGACCAGGTCTGCTGCACCGGACACTCGGCGGAGGAGTGTGTTTATGATAGGCGCACACCAAAGGGCCGATTACAGGGCAGCAGCGGCGCGCATCTGCTGCAGGAGCTCATTTACGCACAAACACAGCCGCCCCGCTGACCTTTTGGCGAACGAGAGCGCTGTTTAGAGCGATCATGCAAATACAGCTTGAGCAGGAGCCGGGCAGGTGAGGGGTTCACACGCCTGAGTTTTCCGACGCACATTCTGAGCCGGTGATTGCCGTCTGCTGGCTTCAGCGGAAGGCATGAGGGCTATTGTTAGCTGTGTCTCCAGCTCAGGACAGGCGCATCAGGCAAGTGGAAAATTCAGAACGAGGGGCGCTTTTAAGAGTTGTTGCGCAAATGACATCAAAGAAGAGTGACTCACTTTCAGTTAAATGCCTGCTTGGCTTTGTTCACACAGTATAGCCCGTCTTGATTTCTTTCTCAAATGTTATTGTATACTGTGCTGTGTTTTATTCATTTTATTTGATTGTTTTTCTTAATTTTGCTGCCCACAGCCATGACCAAATAAATTTACCACTTGTGCGACAAATAAAGGTTTATCTCATCATTAGGCTGAATGTCCAGGTAAAAATGAACAAATCCGACTTGTATGATATTGTAGTCATGTTGCTCATATATGGAAAATTCAAGTGTGCGGGCAAAAGTATACCACACATTATGATGGCAAGAAGTACTGTGCATGACGAATGAAGCCACATAGAATCTGTTAGAACTGGTTAAATGAAGTTGTGTACACAGAGCCAGTTTAAAATGCAAATATGTCTGTAATCTGATTATTGAAAGTCATGTTTCATGGGGCTTTCTGGCCATTCAGGCTTCAGAAAGTCTTTTCTGCTCAAATTCGCCAGGCCAAAAAATCGGATTTGAGCTGCCTGTCTGAACAAGCCCCCCTCCCCCTAGCCCTGCTGTTAATAGTGTGGGCTTTATGTGTATTGCAGGGTCTCTCCATGCGCTTCAACCAGCCATCGTACTCTCATCTGGGCATGGGAGCGTCACAGAATACCTACTTCCCCTTCAACGTGGCAGCGTTGACCGCCATGTCCAACCAACAGCTGGAGGTCAGTTACAAGCACCACATGAACTTTTCGCATTCCACAGTTCCACAGCTAATTGCGACACGCGTCCTCAGGCATTTGACAGTTGGCGTTGCTGTGTGCCAACTGCTTTTGACATTTGCCAGCTACTGCCACTCGCCTGTAGAAAACATGGTTCATGTAGAGATTTGGAGGAAGAGATTTCCCCAGGACATATTCATTTAGTGTCATTTTTCAGATCCATTGCATTTGAGGTAGTATTGAACAATTTCTCTACATGGTAGGATCATTTTTGGTTGAGGTGTGTGTAATCGAGTGGGATGCATTTTTTTTCTTCTAACATTCCCTTCCTCCTTTTCATATTGAAGGAGCTGATTAACCAGGGCCGACAGAAGGTGGTGGAGGCCACCAATGCTCTAAAGGCTTTGCCCAGAGAGCCCCTGGAGGACATCATTGGGCAAGTGGTGAGTGATGGGACGGAAAGGGGGGCAGACTGGATCCCTGCTGGGAACAAAGATGGCCAGGGGAGCCAGTCCAGCAACAGTGTTTCCTCTCTGAGCGTGAAGGACATAAAAATGCACAGTCAGCAATAAAGTTATTGGTCATGGTTGCTTTTTTAAAAATATGTCCTCTTCAAAGAGTAAGCACTGCTGTTTGACAACCAATTTATGGTTTGCGCTACCATCTGTTCGTAGAATGTTGTCGATAAGGCAGGAAAAGGTGGAAAACTGGTGCGTTGTCTGAACCATCTCTATGTGGCTGTGTTTTTAAAATGGCTCTAGCTAAAGGAATGTGTCTGCTGGAGAGTAGATATAGTTTATATGTTTAGATACGCCACAAAAATGGTTTATAATTCAGAAGCAAAGTATCCAATGACGATACATGCCTTTGTGCATGTTGAAGCTGTGCCCAGAGTAACAGGTGCGTTTCTGTCTGGCAGTGGAAGGAGAACCCCAACCTGACGGAGGCCCAGGTGCAGGGCATGGCTCTGGGCAGGCAGACCAGCATTGAGATGGAGCTCAAACACAGAGAGGCCGTGTACAGAGATGTTCTCAACAAGCAACAAACGGTACAGCCCTCTCCTTCCTCTTTCTTTTTTGTTTGTCTTTGAAACCAATATGGGTGTTTTGGACACTCACTTAAGAAGGATGGTAAAAAATGGAGGGGAGTGTAATTTATATATATATATTGGGGCATTAAAGGCTCTAGATTTTTTTGTGAAGGATCTCCACAGATGTGATGTGTGTCTGTCTTCTCTGCTGCGTGTCTCTCGTCTGGTTTTGTGTACACAAGCGAGGGTAGAGAGAAGGAAAAAACACACGACTATACAACTTCTCTCAGGGGACGTCGACTCGAGCCTCTTTGGTGTTAATCCCATATATATATATATATAAAAATAAAACTTTATAGTTGTTTAGTTGTTAAAAGTTCTTTGTTAGGTTGGGTGAGTTTTTAAACTCTTTTTGTACCCAGTACGCAAAAATGTATTCCCTGTTTCTCACTTTGCATGAAATGTTATGTTTCAGGTTGAGCAGAAATATTTATACATAATTTTGTTCCTTTTTCTTTTGTCTCCTTCACAGCTGATGATGTACGTGCAGAAGGTGATCGCTAACCGTAAGGTCCAGGAGCAGCAGCTGGCCATGGCCAGACAGGGTCTGCTGATGAACCAGCTGGCAATGCAGAATGGCATCGGGGGCATGAGTCAGATGGAACTGTTGGGGTTGTACCAGCAGCTGGGTGCCCTCC
This sequence comes from Clupeocharax schoutedeni, assembly GCA_037974565.1. Lineage (NCBI taxonomy): Eukaryota > Metazoa > Chordata > Actinopteri > Characiformes > Alestidae > Clupeocharax > Clupeocharax schoutedeni. The sequence goes on from JBBPDH010000031.1 coordinate 15,863,524, forward strand.
AGGGCCTGCCAACCTCCCAGTTGGGCAAGAACCCAGGGTCCTCAAAAGGCCTGTAGACAACCTTCTCAGTGTCGGCCCCCCCCCCCTTTTTTTCTGTCCTGTGCAGGCTGGGCTGACATCACAAGAACCTGCTTGGACACTCTTCTGCCCCGCCCACCTCCAGCTCTAATGTAAAAGTCTGGAGTAGAAATCTCGGACATTACAAAGGGTTTTGGCAGTTTAGTTTGTAATTGTGTATATATAGCCTTAATGTTATTCAAGTTTTCTTCTTTTTTTCCACATATTTAAGATATTCTCCCCCAAATGCTTTAAAGCATTGCATTGTTCTTTTCCCCTTAAATAAGGGCTGTGCATTATTTGATTTTTTTTTTCTTTTATACAAGACAAGGAAAAAAAATAACTCGACCTCTGTGGGACCATAGTGTTACTCATTACAGATTTGTATGTTATTAAAGATCTAGAAGAATCTATCTTATTAGATACAACAGTAATATCTATCTAGTAGTGGATGATCAGTGGTGCTGTGAATCCCAGTGCTCCAGAGGCACTGATATCAACACAAACAACAAAAAAAGATGCAGTGATTGCCTTACATCAGCTAAATTTGTTTTCAGATACACTGAACAGACCCTCTCTGTCCCTCCTTTTTCTATTATGCTTTTAGGCTTTTACACTCGTTGTTGCTTATCATATAATGGAATGCTTGTGTTGTTAACTGCTTGCCGGAACCCCCCTGAACTTTTGTAACCTCCAATTTCTTGATGTAAAGTGTTGCCTAGCATAGTGTTGTAAGTACTCTTCATCTGTTTTCGTTCCACTCGTTTTAGCCTGGGCTCTGGCCTTACTGAGATTGGTTGTGCTTTTCTGTAATTTAAAGACAAATTCACAAGGGTTAGGCTGCTGTCGATGCTAACTAACCACATTAGGCTGGCCCTCAGGCTACATGTATTCTACTTTGGCACATGCTAAAAAACGGATGCTTAAAATGGCATAGATGTTTCTAATTGGAGACTACAAGCTCCCTCGTTTGCACAGGGTGTATTTCAGAAACGTAGAGAAACTTTTCTCTCTCCCAAGAATGTTCTCATGTGAGTAAATACACCAATTGTTTTGCCATTAATCTGATCTGCTATTTACTAGAATAAGTATTTAATATTACATTTAAATAAAGTGACCAAAAGGGTGATTTGCATTTAGTAGCATTATTGTGTCTCCCTCCCCCTTCAGAAGAGGTCTTGAAAGTCTCTCAGGTATCTGTTTACCTGCCAGCAGCTTGAGTGAGATTTAGCAAGGCGTCTCATAAAGGGGGTTAATAATGTTACATGGAGCTTCAAAGTGCACCTCTGTTTTCTGGAAGTATCTACTGTAACATCCCTCTTTGGTTTGAGACATATCTTCTATCCATTGGTCTCTTTTCCTTCCCAAGATTCCTGATCCCCTCTCCCTCCCTCCCCATCCCGATGAATGTATGCCAGAAGCAAAACATTACAGTTGTTAATGTTGCTCCCATTTTTTTGGTATCCAGATATTCTACATTTGCCTCACATCCCTTCTGGCCACCAGGCAGCTGTTTCCCTTGTCTCCAGATCCAGCACGGTTCACGAGCCTCATGAATATGCATTAGCACTGAAACTATCCAAGCCTGTTGGCAAGGAGTACAACCAATCGTCTGTCTACAGTCGAGCCCAATGTGTTGTCAACTTTTGGCTGAGGTTATGGCTGCGAGTATGTTTTATAAATCTGGATTGTGCTCTGAATCCAGATTGTCCGTGGCTGATGATGCAAGCGTGCTGTAACGTATTGTGAGGGGCAACGTAAGAATAGCCCCAGCTAGTCGCTATGGGAGTCTTGTGTTGTGCAGACAAACCAATGTGCAGCGGGACTTTTCTCCATTCGTTACCACTCCCTCTTGTTTTCACGGCGCGAAAGCGTCTTAGGGAGCCCACTTTTCGACAAATTTGTCACCCGACGACCCACCTCGTCCCGCTTTATTGTTTCACATGCTGCGGAGGTTTGATTTATTTCCCCGCAGGCGGTTGGGGGAGAACTTTCTCACAGGTTCCCCGAGCCAAGAGCCGTCTCTTTACATCATCAGCTATCGGCCACATTTCCAGAGAGATGGATTACTCCGAGCTGCAGTTTGCTCTGGAATCTGCATTCTCCCGGAGCAGCAGACATTCGTCAAATCAACTTTTGTCCTCGGTATGGTGCCGCAACCTTACACTGAGGCGATTTGTGACCCGCAGATGAGGCAGGCTTTGTTGGTTATTGGCCGCTGCTTGTTCACGGGCATCTCTAGGTTGAGCTCTTCATGTCTTTAAATTTACTGCATTTATCAGATGCTTTCAAAGCGACTTCCATTCTCCACCTACAGGGGGCAGTCTCTCCCTGGAGCAACTTGGGGTTAAGGGTCTTGCTCAGGAACCCAGTGGTGGTGCTGA
>JBBPDH010000031.1:15965476-15976778 GCA_037974565.1 Clupeocharax schoutedeni
GAGACTTGACTTGGACTCGGTGCTGTGACTCGTGAGTCAAAATTCGTAAATTCGTTCATTTCATGGAGATATAAACAAACTCACAAGCTTCTGATCACAGGGCCAACTCCCTAACCACCAGGCCAACACTGGACTGTAAAGGGAGACCTGAATTGCCATAGATGGGACTGAAGGAAGGGTTTGTATTCTCCGGATTTTGTCCAGCCCTGATGTTTAATGCTTCAACTCTTCAATCAAGCCAAACCACCTTACAGAACAAGCTCTGGCTTTGCTGTCTGTTTTCATGCTCGTTTTTTTTTCAGAGACGTTCTTCGGATGGCCTTTGGGAACCTGAAGGTAGAACGGTTAGCAGTCAGTCGGTATGGAACCTCCATATGGAAGCTTGTTTCCTTCACGGAACCTCAGAACATTTATCCTACAACCAGGTGGGTTCACTCGACCACGTGTTCATCGCGTTTTCTTAGATGACTGTGCTGGGTCCCTTGAGACTTGTTATATCATGTGCAGTGTTACGAGCTGAAAGAAGTGAGACCTTTTCTGTAATTACCGTGCTCTGCTTGCCACTGAGCACTGCCTGGAGATTAAGCCGTTTATGCGAGGCAACATTTGCCAGTTTAGCTGGTTCGTGATGGAAGGGTAAATGAACTGTACCGGCCACAGATGTCCATGTCCACCATGATACGTGTCTGTATTGCTTCAGGAGTTCACAGCATAATGAGGACCATCTTTCACTGTTTGCACGGATAATGCTTCGACGTATGCAGGAAATCAGACAAAAGAATCAATAAGGCCAAGTGTGTGTGTGTGTGTGTTTGTGTGTGTGTGTGTGTGTGTGTGTGTGTGTGTGTGTTTTGTGTGTGTGTGTGTGTGTGTGTGTGTTTTGTGTGTGTGTGTGAGCACAGGGGGGTGGGGTGTGCCAGGGCAGCAGGAGAGATAGCATTGATGCTAGATCCTAAAAGCAATAGAGACGGTATTGCTAGGCTGAATGCAGATTATGTGCAATTAAATCCCCCTCAGAAAAAGTCCAGGTGAAGTCTGTAAACGCTGTAATTTGTAGGAGCGCATGGTGTTGAACGCTGTATTGACAACAGCCCTAAGTCGTCCTTTTCATCACATTCGAAATACGCAGAGTAAGCATAGTCAAAGGTTAACGCTAAGCATCAGGCAAGCAGCGCAACCTCATTTCAATACAATAGAGTGCCAGCGGCGTTGTGCGCATGTGTGCGTTTGCTGGTGTGTGTGCGGGTGTGAATTCGTGTGATGAATATGCATCCTAGCCTGTGAGAAGATGTAGTTATTCCCAGCGCTTTGTGTAGGAGGGTAAATTTGTGTGTGTAATCTGTGTGTACAGTGTCGGCGCTTCCGGTCAAACGGATATGAATATGCACACGCAGATAAAACCCTTTTCATCTGCCCTGAAGTTACCAAGCAAGCCGAAATCAGCGGCGGACCCTCTAGAACTGGCACGCCAACAGTTCCTGCATTTGTGCAGGAGTAGCCATTTAGCCGGGCTCACTGTATATGTGTGTGCTAATTAAACTGACATGGATCCATATCATTTCAGTGCTATCTTCACTAATGGGTTACATGTGCAGAGCTCACAGTGAAGTGAATCGCTGTGATTTCTGACCCGTCCCAAATCTTTTTCACCACGCTAACCTGTACCTAATTATACCCTATACTGAGTCTAATTAAGCGATGCAGTAAATCAGAATTCATATATCGCAGCTAATTAGCATTCACACATATAGCATTATGGAATCGCATTGCACTGATATTTTCACACTTTTTTTTTTATCTGACTGGGCCTTTCATAAGAAGCAATAAATGTTTGGTTGGAAGTCGAACAGGCAACTAATGCAGAGACTTGACCTTGAGTGGACAATAAAATAGACCACATTCAAACTGTCAAATAAAAGCGAGTTCACAGAAGTCATAGGAACATGAGAAGGTAAAAAAAAAAACACCAATACAAAAAAAGGCCTGGGTCACCTAAGGTTGTTAATATATGTTATTTTTACCAATACATTGTGAACTAGTCAGTAGTTCATTACATTCCAGGTATACTTTTACCTCTCTCAAAGGGTCTAGAAATAATACAAAATCTGAAAAGTAGCGAATGAAATGTAAATGAGACCGGGCCTATGAGGGAGCCTTGAGGGACTCCGTAAAATAAAGATGAAGTTTGAGGGAAAGTGTCAAATAAATACTTTTAAGTTAAACAGACTTTATTGACATCCCTACATCCAGCTCGTACACACTGGAATTAAAAGTCCAGGGCAGATCATCAGTGGACCCCAGATATCACTTGCCAGAGAGGTCAGCAATGTGGACACCCCTTTGACAAATAAGGGCAGTAGAATGGTCCATACTGAAGAACTTGGTTATCTGCAGCATTGCACTGTCATAAGATACCAAGATTCGACCAAATCAGTTCATCAAATGCAAGAGCTGCAACTATCAATGCTGTTTTTGTGAAGTGGAAACATTAGTAAATGTTAGTAAAAATCTAGCAGTTGCATCCCTCTTTACTGAGTTCCAAAATGCTTTTAAAGGGGCATTTGGCTGAAACCCTTATCCAGAGCGACTTAGTCATTAGTTACAGGGACAGTCCCCCTGGAGACACTGAGGGTTAAGTGTCTTGCTCAAGGACACAATAGTAGATAGAAGTGTGATTCAAACCAGTGACTTTGGGTCATCGGGTTCACGGGCAAGTTCTTCACCCACTGAACCACTACCACCCACTTCTAGTAGCAATGTAAGGTCAAGATATATTTGTTATAGCTATAAAAACATTTTCATGGTCAAGCAGCCCCACACATGGTCTCTGTGCACAATACCAGCTGAAGCACACTTGTGTAAACACATTCTTGACGATTCTGTTTAGATTTTTCCTGTTGAAATTATCTGAAATGCCATTAATCCATTCTGGACCGCCAGAAAACTCTTTTTGTTTTTAAATAAGAATAATTAGCTTTTATACAATATTTTATAAAAACTCAATCTAATAGAATGTTCTGCAGTAAACTGGTTTTAATAAGTATAATGGTCAGCGTTTGCTGCTCCTCTGTTTAAAATTCTGGAACCCCGACTGGCTTTAACCAGCGTCCCGATCCCGCGTTCGCCGAAGCGCCTGGTTCCGCTGCAGCAAATCGGCGTAAACAGCTCCAGTCTTCTCCAGATCATCACCTCCGTTACAGATCTCCTGCAGCTGCTTCTCCTCCACCACACCGGCAGCAGCTCCTCCATCTTCTCATGGATAGATGTTCGCTGTTTAGAGAATATTCTGATTGGCCGAGTCAACTCCACGCCCACCTTCATCCTGATTTTCTCATTTTTTAATTCAATGAACATCATCTGCTTCTTCAGCACCGTCTCTCACTCTCACTCTCTCTGGACACTGTCCCTCACTCTCACTATCTCTGGACACTGTCCTTCACTCTCGCTCTCTCTGGACACCGTCCTTCACTCTCGTTCTCTCTGGACACTGTCCCTCACTCACTCTCTCCGGACACTGTCCTTCCCTCTCGCTCTCTGTGGACACTGTCCTTCACTTTCGCTCTCTGTGGACACTGTCCTTCACTTTCGCTCTCTCTGGACACATCAAAGTAACACTGGAATTCAATCCTCTGCACAAGTGTACTGTACTTTGTTGAACCTCTGTTTCTGACGTATGCCCGTACAGAAAGGAGACCGGCCTTGAAAGAGTTAGATAGATGAAATGAAGGCCGAAGGCCAGCGCAATTGAGCGCTGAGTCCAATTAATTCAAACCAAACTACAATGAGAATCCTGCGCTTTATATTCTTTCTGAGTGCACCATACCTTAAGGTTAGTGCAGTTTGTAATCTCTGTTGTATCTCGGCTGGCTGTGTAGCGGTAAGACCTTGGTTAGTAACGATTGTGTTCACACTCAGACTAGGCCCAGGCCCTGGAAGCCACTGCTATCAGCTATTTAACCATTTGAACTATAGACTCCCTGTTCCTCTTCCAACAGTGTTTACCTCTCTGGACACTCAGTCAAACCAACTCTGTTAGCCATAGAGGGCCTATCTGTCTATAACCTCATTCACTGAGGCCCACACTTTTATTTATTCACTTTTCTCATTCTCTCTGGAGAGGACGGGTTTTCCTTTTGAGTCTTGGTTCCTCCCGAGGTTTCTTCCTCCAGCTGAGGGAGCTTTTCCTCATCTCTATCGCCTTTGTCTCACTAGGGCTCAGACCTGAACTCTATAAAGCTGACAACCTGGTTGTAAAAAGCGCTACATAAATAAAATTGAATTGAATTGAATAACTGAGGAATTTTAACGCAGAGAAAACACTAAACTGTGCAGAGAGATCTCTCTCCAGGACCAGGATTAGGGAGTAAGGCTGTGAATCCTGGGTATGCTGCTATTGTTCAAAGCCAATTAATGCTGTAGGAAAACACAGCAGGGCATTGGTTAATGCTCTTAACTTTTTAACTGATTCTCCTACGTTTGAAAGAGAATTTCAATGCTGTTGTCACTGGTGATTTTCATCTGTTGACAGAACGATGACTTCTAGGGACCAAAAATTCACATTTTACATTTTTAAAAACTTTTTTTCAGAACAGGCCTCAGTTTTTATGTTTAATGATGTTCATACAAACCTGCTGTAGTGCTAATAATTGAGAAATATAATTTTGCTATTTAAAAAAGGTTTTGTGTTAAATACGTTTTTGTTAATTTTTAGACTAATTTGAATTTTTGAATTGATTTCATTTGAATATGATTGCATTTCAATTTGATCTATTATCCCTGGTGAGTTTCATCTGTTGACAGAATCAAGTTCATTGGCAATTTTTATTTTTTCTGAATTTTAATAAACACTTAAAAACACTCATAACAGTTTTCACATGCACTAATGGTTACTCTGGATTAATTCTTGTTGTTGATGATAAGTACTGTGTTTTCATGTCCACAGCGATGGCCAAATACAAATGGTATCACTGGAGCAGCTGAGAATTGGATTTAAATCAATTAAAATCAATACAATATCATCTGCAAATGAAGAGCATTACTTTACTTTCAGTTACAAATCGATGCTCCAGTTAATCAGGAGCTTCCTGGAAACCCTCTGGAAAGTAGTTATATCACATTAATTACCCCCTTCATCCCATCCTGGCCACTTTTAGGAAGAAAAAAGAGAGAAAGAAAAGAAAAAACATGCAGTTGTGTTGGACGCTGCCGATCAATGCCTTTTTATGTGGAATTAGAATTTTCTCATTGAAGCCTTTAGGTTAAGAAGATGATAAAGATTTTGGTTACGTAAAAATATAGATGTTTATTGATACATGAATTATATGTCAGTAATAATAATAAGAGAAATAATAACAATAAATCCTCTTTCATACAATCAGTAGCACAAAATGACATTGAATAAAGATAATAATGTAAAATGAATTAAATTACCTCAGTTTCAAAACAATTAGAGAAACAATCTACTGTGAAATTTAAGGACAATAAAAGAAAACAAAAATAATTTCAAACACATTTCAAACTATGTGTCAAATGATTTGCCAATATAACCGTACGCGGTTCTAGATCGGGGCCAGTGTGGGACAGGGCGCCTGTAGAATTGCTCCTGGCCCCTGTTGTGGCCCCTGCACTGAACGGCCAATGATTTAAATATTAATTTCTTATCGCAACATGCGCTGCTCAAAAAACGGAACTAACGCTCTGTGTGTTCTAGACTTCTGCTTAAAGCACCACACACACGCGAGACACACGCAAACGCTGTCTGGGACTTTGAAACTCACTGTGTGTGGATTTCTTATTCCTTTCTGTTTTCCCTCCTCACTGCAGTGAGACGATGATGCCGTGATTTAAAGGGATTGTGTGTTTTCATGAACTGTAATGAAAATAAACGAAAAGCCAAATATAAAATAAAATATAGAATATAATATATTGACCTGTCTTGCTGTTATGTGTGCCCCTCAGCCCCTTATCATTTTGGTCTAGAACCGCAACTGGGTTTAACAATAATGAGTCGACGCCTATAATGCTTGATGAGAATGAGACCAGCCCTCCTTACATGATCTCTCCAGAAGCTCTGGGGTCCGAAATCCTCTCTTTTGGACTGCTGTCTCCAGCTCAGCCCACAGATCCTTTTTTATTTTTGCTCTTATTGCTTAATATATGAACTCAAACAAGATTCAGTCACTCACTGATTTTTTTAAAGAACCAAACTCATCGTTTTACTCAGAAATCCCCACAATAACACGGAAACTGCAAATAACTTTTTTTTGGAGAACCGAACTGTAGTACCGTCACCAGTCCAGCGGTGGCAGTAATACACTGAAACACTGATTCTGATTATTTATTTACCTTTAGGTTTTCTTTAAGGGTAATGCATTAAACTGAGTTTAAAATGAAATTAAAGTGATCTGGGAGCAGATCTGAGAGCAGATTTTGGTTTACACAATAAAAATATGCAATTTCTTTAACCAAAACACAACAGTGCATGTTTTCACTGTATGCAGGTGCCCTCGGAACGTTACTGTATTTGGTCTCAGATCATCATTGTATTCTCTATTCGACTTCAGTGTCACCTCGTATTTATACCCCAGTGAAACACGCAGAGTTCCTCTTAAACGACTGAACCACAGAACGGGAACACGCTTCAGTTTTGCATTAATGCCAGTAATTGAAAAAAATGTGATTTTTCTATTTAAAAAAGAAGTTTTTGTGCTCAAAAAGTAATTAATTAGTGCTTATTTTTTAGACTAATTTGGTAGATTTGTCTCATGTTCTCAGTATGAGATTACACTAATTAGCTATAAAGAGATCTTTTTCTACATCTTCACCAAGAGCGGAGAAATTTAATTAAAATCTGTAATTAAGACGGTTTTCACCTGTTTTTAAAAGGGAGTATATGTTAGAGGCTGAATATGATGAAATGTTCGATGTTGCTTGGTGTGCTGAATGTGACAGTGTTAGAAAAGAATGAATATGAACTGTTTCACACTGATGTGCTGTCAGCATTGTGCGTTTTGTTGAAAATCGTATCATTATGAAACTGAAGTATGTATGGATCACTTATGTAACCTGTAAGGGCTGCCGTTTGGTAGCATTTTGCGATTATTTCTTTGTTTTTAATCGAATTGCAGCTGTAACTTAGCCTGCAGTAACCTGATTGAATTGTGGACATTGATTTAAGTTTAGCTTTCCAGGTTTAAGGAACAGAGGTGACTTAAGAGCGTCAAAGTATTATTCTTAGCTTACTTTGTAATCATAAACTGTCAAATAGGTTTATTTCTGCTTGTGTTTTAAAATACACACCTGCTTATAAAAGTCAACAATTGTAACACACACACACACACACACACACACACACACACACACACACACACACACACACACACATATGTATATATGGACCACAGAGTTGACGATTCTCCACAGTAACGCTTCAAAAATCTTGTGGAAAGCCTTCCAAGAATAGCAGAAGCTGTTATAGATGCAAAAGGAGGACCAACTCCATATTAAAGTGGGTGTATTTGAATTGCAGTGTGATTAAAGTCCCTGAGGGTGGAATGGACAGGCGTCCCAATACTTTTGTCCATATAGTGTAAGTACAATATTATTTCTTCGCATGCCCTACGAGTTTTTACCTATTCCACCCGTATTCCGACACGCCCCGCCCACACACTGTGATTAGCTGCTACTCACGAGCTCTCGTAGTCTGTGGCGTTCACACACACACACACACACACACACACACACACACACACACACACACACACATCCAGACAGGCTACGCCCCCTCCTGTATCCCACCTACTGAGCCTGGAGCCGCCGTACTGTTATCAAATGTCCTGCAGGAGGAGGGACCGAACTGAAAACGGGTGAGATATAAAAAGCGTCCGTAGGTGTGCACACAGGAGGCGGGACTAACCTGCCAGCTGGCCAATCAAAGCACACATGGGCGGGGCTCTCACAGAATACGGGTGGGGTAAAAAACAGCGCGTACGAGCTCTTTCATACGGTCGGATAGGGGGAAAACGAGGAGGAGAGGGGAGCAAGTTAACGAGACTGCACCCTACGAGCAAGGTGGGAGGGGGGCACGAGCGAGAGAGAGAGAGAGAGGTCCAGCTGCAAAAGAAGAGGGGGAGAAAAAGATAACGCCTCAACAATGGCACCATCCAGCACCTGGTAGTGGAGGGAGGGGAGCTGCACGCTGCAGGAGTTTGGAGCACAGACGCAGGCTCTCCGTGCCATTGCGAGCCATGGTGGAGTACGACTGGTGCTGTCATTTAAAATGGAGCTCTAGGGGGAAGAGAAGCAGGCTGGCTCCATCACTGCGAGGCGCTTCCACCTGCTAACAGAGGCCCAGGCTCAGGAGGAGGAGGCGGAAGAACAAGAAGGGGCAGAAGAGGGAGGAGAGAAACATGGAGAAGTGCCTGCGTTGAAAAAAGGGGCCAAATTGTCCGAAGGTCCTTTTTTGCATGTGGCAAAGGAGGCGTCGAGGAGAAAAAAACCCCAATGTGTGCTCAACGTGTCCTGGAGGTAAGGAGAATACGTCCTGACGGATGGAGATGAAGCTCTTGAACAGCACGTTCTCTTGAATAAATGTTTTTTTGGGGGGGGGGGGGGGGTGGGCAGAAGGATGGGATGGTGCGCTGCAGGATGAGGGTGGTGGTAGAGGTGGTGGTAGAGGTGGTGGTGGCGGCGGCGGGGTGTTCAGACAATTTTGGCTGCAGTTTCTATTGGTGGGAGACTGCTTTGTAGATGCTTTGGGCTACTTTTGGCTTGATGAAATAAAATAATGCAGCGTGCTGAATGATGCCCAGCCTCTGGGAAATGGGTGGGAATGCCAGCGTGGAGAATTTTCACCATTCCCATCCTTCAGAGGTGTCTTGGGAGCACTTGTGTGCTCTGTAATGAGAAGCTTTGGAACTGTCATTATTGATGATCAGGTGGTTTCTCCAAGTCTATCATGGGAATAGATGTGTCTCGGTGTAAATGTGGATGGTGTCAGGTTGCTTCTGTTAAGATTTTCTGGTGGAGATGCGAGGGACTCGAGCTGCTCCATCACTACAGGACAGTCTGGTGGTTCTTCTCTCCAGTGCTTTGAGCATTTGAAAGGGATAAAGACAGTGTTTAACCCCCCCCACCCCACCCAATAATAACCGTACTGAAAGCCTTGAGTTCCAGAGATAAGAGAGAGAAAAATGCAGGCAAATTGAGCTGATGTGCAGACAATAATGCTGATATTCATCTTTGGTGGCAGAACGGTTTCTGGCCTTAAGGCTAAATGTTGTAGGATGGCTCCGTCCTCAGCTATCACACATTTTCAGCCTCAAGTATTATATCACTCCCAATCTGTTTCGCTCACTGACTGACTCACAAGTCCATCAATGGGGCAGTCTCTCTCTCTCTCTCTCTCTCTCTCTCTCTCGTTTCTTCCCTTCCCAGTGTTTAGTCATGTGTGCTTGTTTGTTTTCTCTGTGGTCATCACAACAATGGCCGCTTAAACGATGGCTATGAATGTGAATTTATTTAGAGGGGAGCAGATGGCAAAGTCAAATGGTGGTTGAACCAGGAACTAAGCTGAGATGCGCAATGTGAAAGAGAGAGAAACACACTTATGCAAATCAAGTAGTGCACTAGAAGAAGGCTGACGCCTTGCGATGGAATAACAGGCTTGTTATTTTTTGTCCTTTATTTCCCCAGCCTTTCACAATTACATCAGATTCGCTCGATCTGTCTGAAACTCAGCCAGTTATCAACAGATTTATGGATCCAAATCAATTATGCAGACCACTTTTTTGGGGTTTCAGTTCGACATTGATTTCCTTCGCACTGGAGTAAGCAGACAGCTCCTATTGATTCAACACACCGTGCCTCTAACTAGTCCTGGCTGGGGGTTTGGCTCTCAGCAACACTGGTGTCTCTTGGTCAATTTAGGGACCCTGTTAGCCTGATGTATGTGGACCCACACCGCAGCGAAAAGAGCCTGTTTAGACACACGCAGTGCCTTATCTGCCGATTCGTCCATCTCCTTTCAGTCCCTGTTTCATCCCAGAAGACACCCGGCTCACGTTCTCCGTGTGCTTTATCCCCCTCCTCCTCACACCCCTGTCACAGTGCAGTTACTGGTAAATAAAGAAAGTTACTAAAGAAGGAAGAAAGACCGTGGCCTTCAGCGCTGCTGTGGCGAGGAGAAAAGAAAAAAAGTCTCCTGTTAGTCACGTTAAAGGTAAATAAGCAACAATTTTCGAGCGTTATTTCTGATCTCAAACCCCAGTGACTCGTTTTCCAGTCAGAACAATACTCTGATTCACACCAATGCATTGATTTGCAGGGCGTTCAGAGCACAGCGCTCAAAATAGGCCTTCCTCGTTAATTCAATTAATGACGTTTTCAAGCTGCGTTTTCAAGGCCGGTCCGTTGTGCCCAGTAACAGCAACTCAACCCTGTGCTGCTTGTAGATGCAGGGGGGCAGGTGATGCTGGACTACGTTGCAGAGCATCGAGTAGAGAGCATTCGGGGGAGAAAATGAGTCAAGTAGATTTTATCGTCATTTCTACCGTGTACACAGTCAGGGGCGTAGCAGCCAGTATAAAAGTGGGGGGACAGTATGGCAATGTGACCCAAGGGTGTTCATACAGTATAATAAATTCTAAATAGAAGAACAATGGGGCATTTTACAGCACCAAAGTTTGAGGGACATGCCAGGATAACTCACACTGTGTGTTTGAAAAAAGCATGTAATCGGCCTCTGCTTTTTTCTAGGGTGCATTTTACACCAGACAGCCGAGTGGGTGAACCAACGAAAATTCACAAGATCAACAAGATTTGAAGCTCATGGCAGATGCCCAAGAGATTCGCGCTGTGATTGGCTAAGCGTTAGTTCACTCAAATCTAATGAACAAATCTGAGAATGCGGGCGGAAATATTGAAGCTAGGTCAAAAAAAGTGCAGGGGATAGAATCACCTGTTTCTAAAAGTGAGGTTGCTACGCCCCTGTACACAGTACATAGTAAACAACATTCCTCCAGGACCAGCAATATAAGAGACAGGACACCCCTAAACGAGACAGGGCGCCCATAAATGAGACAGGACGCCCCTAAACGAGACAGGGCGCCCCTAAACGAGACAGGACGCCGTAAACGAGACAGGGCGCCCATAAATAAACAGGACGCCCCTAAACGAGACAGGGCGCCCCTAAACGAGACAGGACGCCCGTAAACGAGACAGGGCGCCCATAAATGAGACAGGATGCCCCTAAACGAGACAGGACGCCCATAAATGAGACAGGATGCCCCTAAACGAGACAGGG
>JBBPDH010000031.1:16039157-16050847 GCA_037974565.1 Clupeocharax schoutedeni
AGCAGCAAATGCAAGATGTTCCTCTGCAGAACCAAAAAGAAAACCAGGACTATCACAGCTAAACTATCCAGAGGAGGCTCTAGGACTTAAAATCCACTGCAGAACTAAAATACAGGTTTTGTTGTCCTTGCAAGCAACAAGTATCAGAAGAGATACAGAGTTTTATTGTTTTGATCAAACTGAATGTGTTTTTGGGTTAATATCACTTTTTTATTTGCTAAATTCAGTTCTATTTTCACACAGAAATCGTCCTGTTGTCCTCTACAGTGGACATGCTGGGAAATGAAAAGTATATTCTATAATATTGTAAGGTGTTTTAGGCCCAAATAGACAGGAAGTTACACAAAAAAGAAACACTTTTTTTGGGTCTCAGGAGTTTATTAGATAACCCAGACTGGGCACACACAACATACTATGATCGCTTCTGTGACCCACCGAAGTCTCCTGAGACTTTTTTATGTTATTCAGCAGCTACCAAGTGCTGCATATCAAGATAATTCAATATGTTTAAATGCATACTTGCTAGCTTCACTACACAAGGCCTCTTCCCTATGTGATGTCCAGCACTAGGTACACACTAATGTATGTGTATAGATTTCATGTATTGGCCTGGTTTCACACTGTAATATAAGACCTCTGGTGTATTTAGATGGCCCAGACTTGAGATCTTTTCTTCTGATAGACCAGGGGAGTCTTGGAGGGCCGTGGTCAAGCAGGTTTTCTTGGTTTCCCTGCTTAGAAACACTTGGTTCAACTCGCCAGTTTATTGCTGGGTTTAGTGAATGTGTTTGAGGAGGAGAACCATCAAACTGTACTGGTCACCCGCCCCCCAGGACCAGAGCTTGACCCCACTGTGATGGACCCTAAGCCAGTGGTTCCCAACGTTTTTTCCTTGAAGCCCCCCTTTCCTGTGTCCAAGACAAGCCATGCCCCCCCAAGCCCAACTCCTACCCACATAGACATACACAAATAATAATTAAATAATTAATTACAAACTTTTATTTACAAAAAATAAACAGTGGTTGTAGGTTGTATATACTTGTATACACACACACACACACTTTTACAGACATAGGGATTTTATAGCGCCCCCTAAGGGGGACCCGGACCCCAGGTTGGGAACCACTGCTCTAAGCGACTATCCTTGATTGCCAAATTGCCACTAGAACTTTAAACTTCATTGCATTTTTTCAGACCGATGAGCTTGACTTACACCTTTAAACCATAAGGGTTCTTGCATTTTTTTCTTACATTAACTTATGGAATCACAGCACCATTTTCCAACTGAAAAACCGAGAAAATCACATTTAAAGTTTTTATCAGTTTTTTGTTGATAACAGTCGATTGCATTCAAAGAGATGCGCCCAGTATTCAACAACAACGTTTTACTACAGGCATTTAGATACTTAGAAAAATACATTAAATCAGACTGAAGCTTCAATTATTTCAAAATATGTATTAAATACTTATCAAATAATTAAAATTTTGTAAGATTTGAGAGTGGAAACTCAAATTAAACAGCCATTTAAGTACGCAATTATTTCCATGATGAAACTTTGAAGACCTTTTCTTTCATATACGACCAAAAGAAAATCGATATTTTTGATGTTTTTCGACATAACCGGCCCGTATCTGAATGAATAGAACGGCACATATGTATTTTTTTCTGGTGCTAGTGTAGTCTAAAACCCCACTAGGCAAAGATTCAGTAAACACCTGCTCTTAGCTTTAGCCATTTTTTATATCTGTGGTCTGATATGTAATTTTGAAATGTTTGTTTGAAAACTCCAAATTAAATTAATGAGGGGACACACATTTTGAAAATTGCTGCAGCTGTGGTTTATATTTGACACTGAAATTGGTGCCTTTAAAGCTTGTCATGAGGTAATTTCAGGTGCTGAGGTTAGAGAGTGTCACAAAGTACCATTCATCTAATCAACATTTTTTTTTTTTTGTTGATTTATTTGGCCAGAGCATTTAGCTATAGGCTGACCATGAGAATAAAATAGTGTGTATCATCTATACGGTCATCTATACAGCATCATATGGTGCTGTTTTAATTCAACAGCTATATAATGAGGCAGACAGATGAATGTAGCATAGATTATATTGTTTCAAACATATGCTGTTTCTACCTGAGAGCCTTATTATTCAAAGGAAACTAACTTTTATTTTTTTAAAAATCTCTTTGTGTAAACTAGCTTTCCATCACTGCCATACATATGAATGCCTTCATCTGATGATATTGAATTCATTGTTCTTTACTTACTGTTATTTTATGTTAACAGTATTATATTGGCATGTGTCATTACCACAGAGTGCCGATAGTGTTTTTTGTTTGTCTTTGTCCAGGGTTGCGTGAGCTGAGAGGTAATCTAAAGCTGTACGGTGCTGCAGATGTCGCCTTCCCCCTGTCCTCCTCGGTTGCAGCACTGAGTGCCCAGAGAGGGAGATCAGACTGCCATAGAGTGGCCCTGGCATTAGAGGAGCAACGCCTCCCGAGCCCACCCTCACCACAGACTCTTGCTGAGGCTTCTGAGCAGCCCACTGATGAGTCCTCTAGTCACGCCATATCCCTCACATCCGCTGTTACCAAGAGTATAAGCTCCTGGTCCCGGTCTGAGGACAGCAACAAGCCTCCCTTCGCCATGATGGAGCCGATGGGTGTCTCCGGGCTGACCGAGGACTGCCTGATCCAGCAGAGCCGCACCTGCCTGGGCTGCATTATTGAGACCAAGGAGGCATCGGACACCGACCCTAGTATCGGTCTCAAACTGGCCGACGTAAACCGGGAGTATGACGCTTGCTCCATCTCCGACATTAGCATGCAGTGCATGAGCACCAACGAGACAGTTAATTATGGGGATCAGCTCCTGTCTGACCAGCTTTTGAGCTTTCCCATACCCAAGTCTCATGTGGGGGAGAAAAAGGATACAGAGAAAATAGAAAACGACCCAGATCAGACCACAAAAAACTTGTATGAGGGTCTGCTGCTGGACAAGTGCAATGGGGAAGAGGGTCTCCTCACCAGTTCGAACCAGGACTGGGGTTACTTTGAGTCCTTCATCAGTGAGAGTAAAATGGAGCTGCTGGACCTCTGCTCAAAAAATGAGCTCTCGGTGAACCTCTTCTCGGAGGAGGACGTAGACAATTACATGTTTGATGATGACGATGATTCTACGCTGAGCAGCGACGTGTGTTCCCTGAAGATCCGCTATGAGTCGTTCCAGGACAACATGAGGGAAAAGACCAATGTCCTTCAGGAGGAAACACAGTTCAACTTTTTCCCCAGTGTCCTGGTGAACTGCACAAAAAAAGATAGCAGTGTGGTTAAGAGGAGTGAGGACGAACTCTTAACCAAACCTGAGGAACTCGGACTAGGAAATGAAAGTAAAGGAGATGGAAGTGACAGCTCCTTAGACAGGACGCTTGATTATAGTCCAAAAATGAACTACTTCACTGATTCCAGCAACTCAGCTGAAGACTCGGGGGAGTACAGCGATGACAGCTCAAGCACTGGCTCCTCGATTGACACTTTCCATGTGGGCAAACACAGAAACTCATTTTCTCGAAAGAATGTATGCTCCTCCAACCCTCTAAACTACGGACTACGAGCAAAGAGAAAAGCCAGGTTCAGTGATGACTATCTTTATGATGTTGACTCTATTGAGAGTGAAAAAAACAACGAAAAACGCGAAAAACCGCCTTCTGATCCAAAAGAGGAAGAGGATGACGACTGGTGTCCTAAAAAGAGGAGAAAATCTTCCCGCAAGGAGCCGCCTGTGATAATCAAATATATCATTATAAACAGGTTCAAAGGAGAAAAACACATGTGTGTGAAGCTTGGCAAAATTGATGCAGCAGTCACGACTGTAAGCTTAAACAAGGACACCATCAGTGAATATGAAAAGCTGGCTCCTCTGAAGGATTTCTGGCAGGAGAAACAGAGGGAGCAAGAGGAACAGCTTAGGCTGGCTGCAGGAGATAAACACAATCTTAACCATCCTAACGGCCGCCATCGATCCTTTAGTTCCAGTCCTCCCAAAAGAAAATACAAGCTAGCAAACAGACTCAGGATTCAGAGGATTCAGACGGTGGAGCAATCACCCCACAAGCAGGGCTTGTCTCCCTCTGATCCTAGGCAGGAAGTTAATTCTAAAGAGGAGGCCTCCCCCCTTGCAAGGCCATCGACAATAGCAGCCCCCAGCTGTGCAAGTGCATTAGAACCAAATGGCGTTGTACACAATACGACCCGAAAGAGCAGATCACAAGAGATGGAAGAGAGGAGACTGGAAAATAAAATAGTCAAAATCCGGAAATTTAAAAGCGAAGCAAGGCTAAGAAGCATAAGAATGAGGAACCTTGAGGAGAGCAGCGAAAGCATGACAAACCTGACCGACGCTTGCACTGTGTTTGAAAATAAAGACGCAGTAGGTGGTGGGAAGGAAACAGAGATAAACTCGGCTGAACACAGTCCCCAGTTGTGTGAGAGCCAAACGGCCGAGGCCACTGAAAAATTTTCTTTCATGTCTGCCACCTGCTCCCCTAACAACGCTACGTCATCTGAGGATGTGGCTACGAGCGTACCTGTTATCCCCGGGGGCTACTTACAGACATTGTTAGATGCCTCAGATTCCTCGGGTGGCACCAGTGTCTCTTTTTTCTCTCAACAGACCCCCAGGCAACCCTCGCTCGGTCTCTCTTTAGAGGAGACACGATTTGCTTCTCTTCAGCTGGCCCAAAGCTGTGTACTCTCTCCACCCTCTGAATCAGAACTCCAACAGTCACCCCAGAACTGTCCTAGTCTTACCCAAGTGTGGCAGTCTCAGCTCTGCCCGAACCAGCAGTTTGCTACTGATATCCCTGAGACGGCCATCTTGCCCAGTGACTTCTCAAGTGCCATGCCTATGCCAGTGTCAGAGAACCTGCCAGTGCAAGGGTACAGCCAGCTGGGACTGGAAAGCAACAGAATGCTTTATGAAAAAAATTACATGCCTGAGCAGGCGCTGCCGCCTGATGCAGAATTTCAAGTATGTCAGGTTCCCTGCGTGGAGGGCCAGCTACAGTTTCAAAGAGGCACACTGCACACTGACAACGGCAGGCTCATCAGTTTCGACTCAGTTGGCTCGCTGTCAGCTACTTCCAGCAATTACAGCTCTCTGAGTCTCAAGTCCTGCGAGAAGGATGGCGAGGATGATGTGAACGAGAACTTTCTGGCCCACTGCAGTCCCAAACTGGTGATTCAGCAGAGTATTGATGCAATCACACCCCTGAGGGAATCCACAGACTTGCTGGATATCTCCAACTTCACTCCAGATAAATTCAGACACACATCACTGTCGGAACTCTCGCCCCCCGAGACGCCCAATTTATCCCCCCAGGTCGTAGGGCGAGAGCTGAAGATAGTGGGGAAGGCCAAGGATGTCCAGAATTGGTCTGAGATTACACTTGAGGGCTCTCAAGAAATGAAATGGAACTGCAACATGATAGAGCAGCAGGACCATCTGCCTGGATTCACGGTTGACAGTCGCCAGTTTCAGTTGCACAGCTTTAACGATGACAGCCACTTAAGCTTAGAAAAGAAGGGAGAGAGTCAAGCCAACTTAGATGAGCAGACTGCGGTGAACAGCAGCGCAAAAGGCACAAAGTCGAAGAGGAAAAACAGCAACAAGCAAACTGCGGGACAAGGCACTAAAAAAAGCAAAGCACCAAAAGCTCCAAAGGGGGAAAAGGTTAAGACCCCACGACAGAATTCCCGAGCATCCAAAAAGCTCAAGGCCTTACTGGATGAAAAGGGTGGTAGTGGCCCACTAGGGGGCGCCAAGTGTACAAAACACCAGCTAACAGATAGTGGCTCTGAAGACTGGCCAGGAATGGGCTGGTCGGAGAGCAGCTGTAAGGCTGACGAACAGCGAGAATTTGAAGAACCGTCAAATATACTGTCAAACATCGTGTCAGGGATGGCTGAAGTGCAGCGCTTCATGATGGCCTCTATTGAGCCAATATGGGCCCCTGCAGTCGACATCTGTTTACCCTCCGAGGCAAACAGCCTGAAGCTAAAGACTCTCAAAATCCTCGCAGGAACCTCATCTGACCCCAAGAAGAAAGGTGCTGCCTCTGCCATGGGTGCAAAAAGCAGGAAATCGGGAGGCAAAGGTGGCAAAAATCAAGCCAAGTTCAACGCCTCACACCCTTTTTTCCCACAGCTGGCTCTGGGTTGCAACATGTTCGACAAGCCTAGCCTCGGCGTCCCTGGCATAAACGGGCCCGCGCACAAAAAGATGTACCGTCACAAGACCAGTGCAAAGTTCCCTCGGATTGAAAACATTAAGGGCAAGCGGGCTGAGCGAGACCCAAATAAGGACATAGCACTGATGACCTCTTTTGAAAAACTGAGGTAATATTTTGTAACTAGCTGCTGATGCACGTTCCTCACTTTCCCCACCACTGAGTCAACGCCAGAGATGCATGGAAATTACATTACCCTTAACCCACCTTCCTTATTTGCCACCCCCCTCCCCCCAGCACCCCTGAAGAAGATATAGCTATCTTGCATGAGAAACTTCTTGTACTTGCAAACTACCTATTGAGTGATTGTGTTGGCTTGATTGAGATTTAACTACCATGGCTGCGTTTTTTCCTTCTTGCTTTTGCTGTTTTTTCCCTGTAGTTGTTTTGATTCTTTTTGTCTGAAGAGGAAAAAAAAGATAAATATGTGGGGGAGACTTTTTTTTTTTAAGTGAAATTTTGCTGCCCTAAATTTCTGTAATTATATTCCTCGTTGGAAACATGTAGCTATTTGGAGAAAGAAAAAAAGAAACACTTGTGAAAAGTAAGCTTCCCGTTTAGGTTTTTTTGTTGTTTTTCTTTTCTGTATGCAGAGCAGGATGACCTCTCCTTGCCGTCTCCCTCGTACTGCCTGACTTTTTTACGGGAAATGCTCAGCCTCCTATCGAGGATAATCAACGTACTTTGTAGGCCCAGAGACATCAATAGCACATAATGGGACCATTTTGTATCGAAGACATATCAGATTAACGTTTTGTTCTTACTGATGGTATGAAGTTATGATTTTCTTCCTATGCTTTCACTATGCTTTTACAGCAGTTGTACTGGAACGTGTCTTAGGGGGACAGTTCTAAGCTATGGGAATTACAAATTTTATGTTTTTTTTGCCCGTGTCCTTGTATAGAAATGCACTATTTAACGAAAGCATCCATTCTAAAAAAAAAAAAAGGTGTGCCAAATGTTCAAGCAAAATCTATCAATTCTAGTTGTTTCATTTTCTATCCATTTCTATGAATTAAGGCGGTTGTACTTAGAGATTCCGTGAGAGTTTTGGCACTCCGGGTTCCTCCCATACTATTTTGGAATGCTGTGTTTTAAAGAGCACCCCCCCGCAGCTGGCAGTGGTACATAACCACTCTTTTAACCAAAACCACACTCATTCTGAACTCACCTCTTTGTCAAATTCAATTTACCTCAGCTTAGCGTAGCTCTGAGATTAGAACAGACAAACAAGCGCTTTAATGAAAAGCACAGAAGAAGATATGGACAGCGTTCACTCCGCACAGAGAGCGGCTTCTAGCTGACGTCCGATGATCATATCTGTGGAAAAAACTCTGTCGAAAACTTGTTACTGCTCCGACCCTTTAGTGGTTTGGAATATACATTTGTCATAATACGAACTGGATTGTTTAAAGAAAATTATGGTCTGTACACTTGCAATCATCCATGACCATCAACACGGTGGCTTGCCGTTTGGTTCGTACTGGCTATACGTATATAGCTCCTGCTAATTTACTGTTTAAAAACAATGTAATATTCTTAAATAGAGATTTAAGGGAAAATAACGACTGCGAATGGCTCGACGCCTCAGGTACATTACTCCGAAATGTCACCATAACCGTTTTGCTCTGTATCCTTCTTGCCTCTCTCTTTTCTGTCTAGCTTGCCATGTTAAGGACCAGGACATGCTGGTGATGGGGAAACCGCACACGGGCCACCGCGCCCACTTGCCTGCCTTCTCGTTTCTTTCAATTGAATGTACTTCTTCAAGATTTGTACAGTGTGCCACTGTTAAGCTGCCTCCTCTTACTGGTGCTAAGAAAGCAACCCCCATTTTTTCTTTCCCCCTCCCCAGATACGATTAAAAAAAGGTTAAAAAAAAGCAGAAAATACAGAAGACGAAACCCTACTCCTCTCTTTATGAATGTATAATATATGGTTATGTTTGATGTATTCACACCATAATTATTTGACATGAATTCGGATTACTTTTATGCCCTTTTTTTTGGTTTGAAAAGAGTATTGAGCTTTATAAATATTGTCTAGAGTTGATACCAGAGGGATTCTTAACAAACTCTTGACATGACAAAAATACTGTATATTTTTCTCTGTGCCAATTTGTAACATATTTTGTAAGTGTATATTTTTCTTAGAAAGTGCTGTGAAGTATTAGTGTGTGTGAGTAAACCTTTTTTGCGCCTCTGTAGGCAGTGAAAAGGACGTATAACGAAAACGTTTCTGGTTTTAAAAACCAAAATATTAAGTCATGAAAAAAAAGGGAAAAAAAAAACCAAGAAATCTACATTTTTGTTGGGAGTTTTGTACGAGGAAATCGACCTTGTTGTGGGAGTAATGTGTTATTGTGGAAAACACAAATAGGCAAACGAAGAAAAAAACCATTTGTGAACTACTTGCTGTTTTATAGATTTTTCATGTAAATTATTCTAGTATTATTTTGTTTATGTTGTAACTGTTGCAAAGGTTTTAAATATTTGTGAACCCGCCTGTATGGTGATAATGTAATATTGGTAAGTTGCTGAGTTTTGTAATAATGTTTATGGAGTAAATATACAAATTAAAATGAGATTTTGAATGCTGCTTTTGGAAACTGTCCGTTTTGTAAGAGCCCAGATCTTACTGCTGAACTTCAGGTGCTGATCTTAAAAGGAATTTTTAAATATTTCTGCATTTTTCAGTACCTGGGACGTAAACAGAGTTATCTGGGGTGTTTTGAAATTTGAGAAATTTGTTCAGAGTTTTTCTGAACTGTGATGGTGGTTGGAACTGTGTCTCCATGTCCATCTGTTCATTCTCAGAGCTGTCTATGCTTAACTAGAGCTGCAGGGGGTGCAGGAGCCTCTCCCAGCAGTTACAGCCTGAGAGTCCAGCACACACACACACACACACACACACAGGTAATTTTGCATTCCCATGTTTCCTCATGTGCCTGTCCTTGTACATTTGGAGCAAACTGGATCAGAAACCTACACGTCCATGAAAACTCTGTAAAGGAAGGTTCCAGCAATCAAACCCAGGACCTTCTTGCTGTGAGACGACCCCCTGTGCTGCCTAGCTGCAATATCTACAGTATAGACATGACATATTTATTCATATATACAGTATCCCCCCTTTTTGTGGGGGTTAGGTTCTAAGTGCACCTGCATATAGTGAAAAACCTAAAGAAAAATGCCTTAAACGCCTGTTTTTATACTGTAAACCCTAAATCTGCCCCAAATTTGCTCCCAGAACACTTTAGTTCATTTAAACTCATTTTAAACTCAGTACCCCCTTTAATGAATTAAAGAAAATGGATAGGTAAACCTGTATTCGCTTCTTTTAATTTGCAACTCAACTTTCCCTGATTTGCAACTGAGAAGGTTGCGGGACAAAAGTTTACTCCTGGATCGCATTGAAAGACGGAGGGGTCTGGATTCGCTCGGGCTCACGGTTTTCAGGGAATAACCCCTGATCTACCGGGGCTAAACATACAAATGAGGGCTCGTTGGAGGTCTCTTTCCCTGCCGAGATATGCAACTCAGAACGTCACGAGACAAAAGTATTGGGACACCGTGGCGAGGTGAACGGGTCCCCTTGTGTGAAAACATCCAGAAAAAATATATTTATTGGCACAAAAAAGAAAAGCGGAGGATATTTGCAGTTTCCGCATTATGGGCATTTCCACTTAAAACTTCGAGTTCGGTTCTCAAAAAAATCTGCGTGTGACTGAACCTGTGTCTCTCTGAGTAAAACTGGGGGATCACTGTATATATATATATATGCTAAGCAGTGATGAATGTCCAAAATGTGTTTTCCATTGGTACTATTTTGCCTTGCAACAAACTGCATGCACCTCTCTACCATCTCAAAACTATCGAAAATCATTTCTAGGACAGCAGTTTATCCTCAACCTTATTATTCAGTAATATTTTTCGTAGTCTTTTGTTCCTGTCGTCACCCCTGCAAACAATTCAGACACGATTTTTACCAGAATGCGACGTTTTACACCAGTCGACTGAATTAGTTTGTTTCCAAGTAAACTGTGCAGAAACGTTGAGAAAATTGTGGAATTCCTCTTTAATAATAACCCTAATGAACATCTGTTATGTGGGTGCACTGCAGGCCATTTTTAACTTTTCTCATTTGCAGCCTTGACCATTTTTGTTCTCCAGGCAGTTCCTCCTCTTCGAAAATCTTAACTGTTTCTACACAAACTACATGTTGAATACAGAATCATAATTGTTGTGTGGGCTTAAGCCAAGCCTACTCTCACCAGAACGAATGAATCAGTGACTCTCCCATCACTCACTCCCTTCTCTAATTTGATTAACTCTTCTAGGGTCTTTATTTTCTTTAATTCAAAATATTCCAACCTTTTCTCAGCAGATGTTTACTTCATCTAAACAAAACAAATAAATGTGTTCCCTTTACCATCGTTAAATCACATTTATGAACAAAAATGCCACTCATTTTTGTTTGTTTTTTTATTTAAATATTTATGTTCCTCACACAAAATGAGCCAAGGCCAATAAATCTCAAAAAAATAATTATTGAAAAAATTATTATTTGTATAATTGTTTTAAGCTAAAAACTGAAAATGGCTCACACAGACCCGAAAACCTTACAAGGGTTGAGTAAAGAGGCTGAACCTGGATGAGAATCAACACCAGCTTCTGATATGCCATATATTAAACATGTAGAAAATAAATAAAATTAAAATTACTAAATTACTAAAATATTACTGGAGAATCATCTAAACAGTCAAGAAAACTATCAGATGCTCATGTGTGGTTTTGTAGGCTCTCAGTGGGATTTTCAGGAGGACAAATTGTGGACTAAACATCAGCTGTGATTTTTTTCTGAGAACTCAACTGTATTACCTCCACCAGTCTAGAGGTGGCAGTAATACACTGAAAAGCTGTCAGCCGGCATAAAAAGAAGAAGAAGCTGCTGTAGCATGTAGCAAGACTGCTCTGTGTCTTGTCCTCCTATTTCAGTGTTTTAAATTTTCCCCCTGATTTTCAACAGTTATCTAAGTTTATTTAGTATAAGTAAGCTGTGCTCTGTCTAAACATGTGGCTAGAGACTTATTTCAACCTTTTTTTGTGTGAGTCTGTTAATGCTAACCACTAATGCTAATGGTTTTTAAGCAAGGTTTCTGATTCAGATTTTTTATTTACCTTTACATTTTCTTTAAGAGTAATGCATTGAACACTAAATGAAAGTGTTCTGTGAGCAGTTTTGGGGGCAGATTTAGGGTTTACACTATAAAAAGAGGCATTTTAGGCTTTTTTTTTTTTAACCAAAACACAACAATGTGGTTTTTCACATTTACGTTTACGGCATTTATCAGACGCTTTTATCCAAAGCGACTTCCATTCCCTACCTACAGGGGACAGTCTCTC
>JBBPDH010000031.1:16051604-16063305 GCA_037974565.1 Clupeocharax schoutedeni
TAGGCTATAAATGAGTGGGGCCAAGTAAAATATTTTATTTCAAATTATATATTACATTGTGCATTGTTTGAATGCTACTTAAACATGTTCATAGTTTTGTAACAGATTCTTTTAATAATTTTTAATAATTTAATACTTCTTCCCCATTTTTGGTTTTCGGTTTCGGTCTAAAAAAATTATTTTTAGACCGAAAAATTATTTTTTTTTTTTTGCATCACTAATACATATTAGTGTGTGTGTGTGTGTGTAGGCAGAAATGTATTATTAATGAATAATGAGGAATAGGGGTCAGCACAGCCAGAAACTGACAAAAAAAAGAGCTTCTGATATTGCAAAAATATATTTTAAAACTCTCCAATACAAATGTAAACATTAATGAATTATTATTACTTAAAAACATTTAATTACTTTAACATTTACTTTTTTAAGTGATCTTTTTTTTTAAGTATAGACTCTAATATAAATGTAATATAAAGTTGGATGTACAAATAAATTATAAGTACACATAGGTACTCATTTTAATCTTTAGTTTTTTTTATTACCATCTTTTTCGAGTATAGAGTCAGAACTCCCGAAAGCTAACAACAAATATTTATTGCACCTGATACAGATACTGAAAAATGTGTATTTTTTTAAATCCTTAATGTCTAACTAAGCATCTACCGAGATGTTAAAGGAGTACATTTTTAATAGAGTGGGCTGCTGTAAACTATGTCAGTCGTCACATCTTCATTCAGAAACAGTAATTATCCATGAGCGGACGCTGATCTCCACTTGTGTTGTGGTAGATGTGTCTCATTAATTAATTAATTTAGACTTTTATGTATGAATGCAGAATTCAGTGCTTTCTTTCTTAATTACTCTAACTATCATTCTTCCTCAGGTAACTAAGCTATTTTTGACCTGCTATCTTAATATTTCATTATTGATGTAATCAGGATCATTTATCCTACATTGATTCTGTTATGTGGAAAATCTGCTAATTCAGTGCTTTCTGCTCAATTTAAACATGAAAATAAAGTCTTTGTAATCAAATAAGACTTTTTCTTACGTACTTTGTGTGTCCTTTTCCAAATCGTATAGATGTGTTTCACTCCAGAATCAAGAATTGTTTTATTTTTATTTTCGTAGTTTTTGAGTTTCTGTGGGACTCTTGTTTTGCCTCCAATGTTCACACAACTCCGGAATAGAGACCGTCGATAACAGACCGATGTTGGAGAAACAGACCACTCACACTTGGATAAAAAGCTCTTAGTTTCACATTTGAACGACGTCGCCAGCTTCAGAAAGTAGTAGAGGCATCAGTTGAGAGTATCATCTTTTTACGAAAGGTAGGAGTCGTTTGTACAATGTTTTTAACAATAGATAGCTTATGCTAAACTCGTTAGCGATGCTAAATACGCCTTTCACCTTTACTAGCTCCACTAGCTCGCTAGTTTTGACCCTTTTGTTTAAAAATCACAGCATGATTTTAAAGAGGCCTTTCGTTTTTAAGGTATGATTACTTATGTTTCCAAATCAGCAGTTTAAAAGCGCCTAGTATTGGAAAAATATTGTTCTGTGAGCTAACTCGAGCTAGCCGTCTTCCGTTAGCTTGACCCAGTAACGTTACTGAAAGTGATTTTGTTAGGTAAATCATCTTTAAAATGAGACCTTTTGGGTTAACCCACCTCAGACCTGCTCTTCTGCTGATTATGAAGACCTTAATGGACTACTCAGAATGCCTTTAGTGGGTAAAACGCAATTATGATGGTTAATTTATCTTTAACGTGACACCTTTTAGGTTAACCCACCTCAAACTGCTATCCTGCTTGATTAGTTGGTTTGGAAGACCTTAATGGACTACTCTGGCTGCCTTTAGTGGCTAAAAATGCACATGTCGGTTAATATGTCTTTTAAACGAGACCTTTTAGGTTAACCCACCTCCAACCTGCTATCCTGCTTCATTTAGTTGGTTTTGAAGACATTAATGAACTGCCCAGGCTGTCCTTAGTGGTTAAAAATACAAATATTTTCGCTAACTTGTTTTTAACAATAAACCTTTCAGGTTAACATGCCTAAAACTGCTATCTTGATTTATTTAATTGGTTTGGAAGACCTTAATGGTTGTCTTTAGTGGCTAAAAATGCAGAGCAGGCTGTAGCAGCTCTTACTATTGTCAGTAAAGGGGACCGAGTAAAACAGTGTTTTTTGATTAAAGAATAAACAATTTCCTGTAAGATTACAGGACTCATTTCAGCTGCAGTAGTAGCTGATAAGGCAGATGTCATTTGCTGTCTCTCTGGTCCAAACAGACAGACAGAAATTAGCTGCTTTCCTAATTGGATCAAGTGTTCACCTCTGTCAGCTGGCTAAGCTAACGAAGCTAACAGGCTAACGGCCTTCTTTCTTGATGCCATTTTGTTTTCACTCCTGCTGGAGCAGAGGCTCGCTATTAGTGTCCATTTTTGAAGTTTAAGCTGTAAAATACATCCAAAACGGTTCACAATGGTGCCTTTTTGGTCCTGGGTGCCATTTTTGTTTTTATAATTTTAGCATTGTTTCTGTATCGATCTCAGTTTTATGGTATTTTATACATTTAGAGTGAGAGGTAAACTTCATGAAGCCATTGGATCATTTTAGCATGTATTTGCACAGCATAGAAATAGTGGTCAGATGCTTTTGTTTCTCGAGTTAGACAGTTTACGCTTCCTTTGGCTTCTTAAGCCTCGGTTTTGAACTTCTCTTGACGAGGAGATACATCTGTGGGTTGTAAATCTCGGCTTCCCTGTCTCCAGGTGGTGCTGACAGTCATTTTTGGCTTTAACAGCCATGGAGGGCTCAGACAATGCAGAACAAGGGGGCAGTGAACAGTCCGATTCACAACGCAGGCAGCAAAGGGACCGCCTGGACAGAGAGGAGGCTTTCTACCAGTTTGTCAACAACCTGAGTGAGGAAGACTACAGACTGATGAGAGACAACAACCTTTTTGGCACACCAGGTAACTGATCCATTTATTTCCCATCTATTTAAACGTGTTGGTAAAGTGGTTGCAATCCAATATGACTTTACTTAATTACTCAAGTAATTAAGCATTTTTTTTCACTATCTGTTTCAAACTGTCTTCACATATTATAAAGACTGAAGTGTTAAAACAGATAGTGAATATAGCTTAGTCTCCTTAGTAATGAAAAGTCAAATTTGATTGCAAAATCGAGTTTAAATAGAGGACCCCCCCACACACACAAACAAAAGATCAAAGAGGAAATGTTTTTCTTTTCTTTTTTCGGGGGGGTGGTCCATGATTGAGGAAATACAGACAACAGAAGCTGAGAACAAAGAACCAATTTACACCTGATATTAAAAAATATGCATATTTTAACATTCAAAACGATTAATACCTTTGTGGGTACCCAGATGTTAAGGGAATACATTAGTAGTCTGTCAAGCTGCTGTAAACCTTGTCAGTCTTCACTCTTCATTCAGAAATAGTATTTATTCAGGAGCGGCTGATGATCTGCACTTGTCTTATGGTTTGTCATGAATTAATTTAGACTAAGATGTTTGAAAACTGTCTGTAAAATTCAGTGCTTTCTCCTCTACTTAATCATGAGTTTGCTGTCAAATTTTACTTTCTTGATTGCTAAGGTGACAGCTATTTGTCACTAGCTGTTTTAATCTAGATAGAATATTTGGTTCTTGATAATGGGGTCTTGGTTTGGTGACGTGTCAAACAGGGTCAATTACATTACTTTGTGATAAACGTGGTTGCAATAAAGTATGACTACTTTACTCTGTGGTCCACAAAGGTTAGGGCATGAGTCTTGTTTCAGTTCCATCAATTTCCCTGCTGACCATCACATTCTCTTTTAATACTTTATTTTTTTTATTTTTAATACTTTTTCTTTTAACCTGGGAGAACTTTTGGTGGCAGAGTGAAAGCTTTCACCCTTCACCGTTTTGAATTTGGTGATGCAGAAATAAATGTAATGCTGGCTGGCAGTCAGCTCAGCTAATTGTCCGTTCGGGTGTACGCACTGATCACTTATGATTATCTTGAGGCGATGTGGACCTTTCTGTTTTGCGGTTATTAGAGATACGTACGCAGAACTCTTCTCAAACCAAGTACTTTGGTTTGAACTCGTTCATGTATAATAATGCTCCCCGAGAGCAATGAACAGTTATTTCCACTTCAAGAAGAAAGAAATAAAGCCGTTTGGTCGTGAAGCTAAGTGTTCTTTCATAATTTGAATATTGTTCGTGCTTAAAACAAAACCACTACTCAATTTTGTGAACCTCCTGAAGAAGGCTCATCCATTTCTGTCCCAGGACAGTGGAAAGGAATGTTATTACGGAGCATCCTTTAGCTGAGGCCCCTGCCAGGAGATGGCATTGAATGGACAGGTCTTGTCCTGGTAAGTCTGGAGGATTTCAGTACTGTCCTGTTGCTGATTCACACATTTTTTGGGCAGCAGTTTGGGTGAATGGCAATTTGATCCAAGAATGTTCCACATATTGTTAGTTCTTCTAAACAAATAGGTCAATTGTAAGAAAAATTTGGTTGACTATCTGAAATATCTGTATTTGTTAATATGATACTCTTAAATGTCTTTGGCGTCCAGTTACTGAACAATATAAGCTTGGTCTTTTTAATACAGAAATAAAGTTTTATTTTCAGCAAATTAAACAAGTTAACATGAAAAATAGACCATAAACCTCTAACCAATTGGTTTACTCAGGGATGTTCATAATACAAATGTGCACATCCTAGGTTTGAAACCTTCACATCTGGATGAAAATAAAATGCCTGTAGGACAAGCAAGTTTTTAATGGGTTATGTCTTTACCAAATTCATGTTTGAGGCACTTGGTCATATCTTACAATATACAATCATTTATGAAATTAACACAATGCAGTTATACCTGTATACCTATAAATGACATTATAATCACCACTTGTGCTCTTTCAGCCTCTGGGCTTTTTCTTTTATGATTGACTTTTTTTTTCCTTTCCTGCTATTACTCTCCCAGTGTAGAGGATGGAATGTTCTACTGCAAGTAAACAGTTTTCAGATGAAAGACTCTGTAATTTGGAAAGAGTTTTACTATGGATCTGCACACTGGGAGACTAACATTTGTAAAAGACATAGTGATATTTGTGTAGAAAGTAACAGAAAAATGTATCTAATCAGGGCTAAATGTATCAACCTACTGCTGAGTTTGGGACAGTTTTCTCAGGAGAGGAGGGGTAACACTGATATGACCATGA
Organism: Clupeocharax schoutedeni; assembly: GCA_037974565.1. Taxonomy (NCBI): domain Eukaryota; kingdom Metazoa; phylum Chordata; class Actinopteri; order Characiformes; family Alestidae; genus Clupeocharax; species Clupeocharax schoutedeni. Next base: position 16,056,852 of record JBBPDH010000031.1, read on the forward strand.
AGCCTTTACATTTTTAGCTTTTCTGAGTGGGGTCTATAGATGTGTTTATTAACCTCACATGCTAGTTGTTGAACACCATAGGTTTTTATTTGGATAAAGTATATAATATGAAGGAATAATATTTTGCATGCATGACACATTCTCTCATATGTTATTATTATTATTAGGCAAATGTTCTCATATGTTATTATTTGTTTTCTACATGTACCTTGTCAATAAAGATATAAAAAATCAGGCTGATTAAGTTTTTCTTTCTGTAATCACGACCTGTTTTGTCTAAACAATAAAGCGGATGACTTGCCTCCTCAGCCATAAAAAACATCTTTCAACAGACTGAAATAGTGGCAAGGATTGGGGAAACAACCTTGTTTGTCAAACATATTCAGTGTTCTAACAATTATTGTTTCTTTTGCCAGGCGAGATTACTGAAGAAGAGTTGTCAAACCGCCTTCAGCAAATCAAAGATGGCCCTGAGCAGATACCCAATGGGGGCAGCAACAGCACTGAAAGCGGCAGCCCTGAGGGCAACGGGGAGCAGCCCACAGGTATTGTGATGATTTCAGATTTATTTGTAAATTATTTGACTACATATCTGTTTTTCTTTTGAAGTGCTTTAAAGATTTCAGTGCTGAAAAAAAGTTCTCTTCTTATTCAGCCCCAGAATCAGAGGGTACGGAAGAAGCATCCAATGGGGACTCTCTTCTTGATTGGCTCAATACTGTGCGTCAGACTGGCAACACCACAAGGAGTGGCCACCGGGGCAACCAGTCATGGCGGGCGGTGAGCCGAACCAACCCAAGTAGTGGAGACTTTCGTTTTAGCTTGGAGATCAATGTCAATCGCAGCATAGCTGAACAGCAAACACAGACTGAAGCTGAGCGGTTGGAAGGAGACGCCGTCCCTCCAGATGGCCCTGTGTCTGAGCCTGAGCCGCCAACGGAGCCGCCAACGGAGCAGCCAACGGAGCCGCCAACGGAGCCGCCCATGGAGCCGCCCATGGAGCCACCCATGGAGCCGCCCATGGAGACACCCATGGAGACGCCCATGGAGCCAGCAGAGGTGGTCGAGGAACCTGTGGTGGAGGAAATGGCTGTTATAGTAGAGCCTGAGCTCCCTGTTGTTGTTGCTGCTGCTGTTTCACCTACTGCCAGCCAGTCTAGCCCACAGAGTCCGATTTTAACTCCCCCAAGTGTTACCCCAGTAGAACCACGTAGAGGACAGATTAGAGCACGTAGCCCAAGTCCAGAACAGCGCAGAACCAGGGCCCGTACAGCTAGGAGTCGTTTACCTCTTAACCTCGACCAGTTGGATGGACTCTCTCAGGCCCGCAATGGACTGCCCTCTCGCAGTCAAGAGCCCGTCCCAGAAGTCCAGGAAGAGGGCAGTTCCAGGACTCGCCTCCACATTCTCTCCAGGCAGAATAACATCCAGGCAGAAAGCCAAGAATCTGTATTAGCTGCTGAGCCACCTCTAACAACCCAGCAAGGAGAGGCACCTGCTGGAGAAGCAGGAGCTTCAGGCCGGCGCCCTCCGACTATAATGCTGGACTTGCAGGTACGTAGGGTGCGGCCTGGTGAGTACCGCGAAAGAGACAGCATTGCTAACCGCACCCGGTCTCGTTCACAGACCTCGAACAACACTTTTCTGTATGAAACGGAGCGCGGGGGCTTCCGCAGGACCTTCTCCCGTTCCGAGCGGGCAGGAGTGAGGACGTATGTCAGCACTATCCGCATTCCCATAAGAAGGATCTCCGATGCCGGTCTTGGTGAGGCCACATCTTTGGCACTGCAGTCCATGATCCGACAGATCATGACCGGCTTTGGCGAACTCAGTTACTTCATGGACTCCGACTCTGACTCATCAGACTCAAACCGCGCTTCCAACCCCTCCGCAGATCTCGTCGACACACCAGGAAATCCTGAAACAGCTAGTGCCTCGGCATCTAATGCTTCCGTTATCAGCAGTCCAGAAGGTTCAAGCCAGGTTGGTGCTTCCGAAGCACGGACAGAGGAGAGGGAGGAGAATGCGGCGCCCTCCCAGCCACGGGAGAGCAGGCCACGGCCTCGGGCTCCTATTAGCTTGGAGGAGACCGCGTCTCTGCCCTTTCTGCGACTTGCACATTTCTTCTTACTCAATGACGAAGATGATGACCAGCCCAGGGGCCTCACCAAAGAGCAAATTGACAACCTCTCGATGCGCAACTTTGGCGAGAGTGATGCGCTCAAGACCTGTAGTGTCTGCATTACGGAATACGCAGAAGGCAACAAGCTCCGCAAGTTGCCCTGCTCGCACGAATACCACGTGCACTGTATCGACCGCTGGCTTTCAGAGAACTCTACGTGCCCGATATGCCGCAGGGCGGTCCTCGTTTCTGCTAACCGTGAGAGCGTTGTCTAGACACAGTGGAGCCTCGTCATATTTCAACTGTTCTTTCGCCTTACTATAGCATTTGGTACCATGTGATGTGAGGTGTCTCATAGACACTGTCAAACCCAACCTATTTTAAACCATTGGAAAGTTTTACCCGAAGTGCAGAGTACATTTGCAGTGGCACATATGTTGATATATTTGTAATATCCTTTCTTTTGCTTGCTCATACATGAAGATTCCCCTGAATATTATGCTATCCAAGTCAGTTTGATCATCAAAAATTGAGAACTAATAGTTTGTACATGAGCCAAGGTGCAATGGGGTTAAATGGCATCTTGAAGGTTGAAGGATCTATTTATATACTTTTTTGTTTTTTTTTTTTTTGGGATGGGGGGGCGGGGCTATCAAATATTGTTTGGACCTGTTGTGGTTCTGACTCACGTCCGCAATGTTAGGTTTTCAAAAGGAATAACCAGCATCGTCATTACTTAAGTATGCATACATGTAGAAAATGTAATGTTATTAAATGCTTTTATATAGGTTAGGTTTGGGTTTGGCCTAACAAGAACCTTTCCCTTAGCTTTGGACTGGGTTTACCTGACACAGGTTAGGCTTGGCCTAATGGACTAAAGTACACGGCCAAGGAGAAATCTTCATTTTTAGACCAGAACTGGGCTTAATCTCTGAAAAAAGGTGATAAATATCCCTCAGGGTTAAAAAGCAACTGAGTATAAGACATTTGTAAAGAATGAATATCCATTAATATTGTGGTGAAACTGAAAATGATTCTGATACGAGGATGAAGCATTGTGTTCCCATTAGATTGCATTTGCTTCCAGTGCTTTTCAGCTTTGACAGTGGTATAAAGAGATGCTCGTTCCATTTCATCAACTGCAGAAATGAGTAGACTTGCCTACATATCACAGATGTTAGTGCAATATTTTCAAATGGGGAAGACTGTAAAGAATTTGACCTGTATGAACTTCTTGTAGACTGTGAATATTCACGTTCAAAATGAAGACATATTGCCTGAAAACAACGCTTTATTATTTTTTACAGGTTCTTTCTGTATATTGCAATAGCACTACACTGTTGTGCCGAACTCAAACACTTAGAAGGGTATCAAAATCATATAGTAGGGTTTTTATGTGTACGATTTCCTTTCAAGAGAATAAAAAGTTTGTGGTTGAAGAAAAAAAAAAAGGATCTACTCAGTGCTTCTAAACCGGAGCCCAACTCTATCTACCTGTTGGCAGCAGTATCAGATATTTGTATTTTGCTCTGTTGGCATGCAACCTCTAGTCCTGATGTCCTTAAGATAGTTCAGTTAAACCTGGTTTAAAAGTGCAAGTTACATTTGGTGGCACTGTTGCATTTTAGTTTATAAGCTTCCTTTGTTGAACACAAGTGGCCAATTTACTTAAAAAAAAAAAGAGTGTTTTTGTTAGGTTCTAATAACTTTTACATCACCGTTCCTCCTCACTGAACTGCGTTCAGCGGGATAGGAATTATTCTTACCTGCTCACCAACTGACCGCATTAACTATGCACTCTGACCCATTGTGTTGTGAAAACTGAATCCAGCATTTCCTTAGATATAACTTCTAGAGCCTGCAATGGGGACGTTTGAATCATTTTGAACGTGGGGCTCCTACCACTCACTATGAAATTTATTCTAGTTCTGCACATTGTCAGTATTGGGTTTTTTTTTCGCCTTGTGTTCCGTTTGCTCTATTATTAACCCGAATGAGTCATGGTATGATCTTCTGAACCTCAAGAGCAATTGTGTGGGCTTGTGTTTCTCTCTTAAATCAAGCTGGGGAAGGGAAAAAAAAAGAACAGTAGTAGTTGGGCGACTTGACTTTATATTGACTTTGTATTCATTGCCACTCGGTTTAGGTTATGTTTGCACCATGTGTTTTCTCCACAATCATTGGACATTTCTGCAGTATACGGAGCTGAGAACCAGCTACAAACTAGTCTGTTCTGGCTTCACTAAGCCACAATGTTATTTGTATATTACAATAAAGATATGTGCAACCACAGTGGCCCTATAGTTTCTATGGAATATGAAGCAGTCCTGGAAGGCTGCACTAATCAGTACAGGGAACCTGAACTTGAATAGTGAATGTTCCTTAGTAAATAGGAACAAAATTTGGAAATCTGCATGGTTCGAATTTTCTCCCTATATACAGTCAGGATCAGTACCAGATGGATGATACCGGTGACATAACTGGACTCTTCTGGGCCTGAGTGCAGAATTTTAACTCCCACTAAAAAATGATTTTTGGTTGTGTAACAAAAACTATTTACAAGTTTACTCACAACTATGTTCTACCCAATACCATCTAACAATCTAAATGTTAGCACCACTAGATTACCTATTTGAAATGCAATTATTGCATCATATTTCGTTTAATTGGGCTAAGAAATTTGATTTCTTTGAATGCTTACTGTGATTTTATGAAAGAGGGTAATGGCCATCATGGACGGGTGAAGTTTTTCCAGTGGCACAGAGTGGGATATATTAAGCAGCAAGTGACTTTTATGGAGTTGGAAGTAGGAAAAATGGATATGAATCTAAGTGACTCAAATACCTTATTGTGATGTCTAGACAACTGGATCAGAGCATCTTAACAACAGCGGATCTTGAAGGTTTTCTGGTATGCAGTGGGACGTATCCTTCAAAACCGGTCCAAGGAGGGACGATGAAGGCTAGCTCGTCTGGTCAGGTACTGTAGCACAAACTGCTGAAAAAAGCTCATCGAAATCTGTCAGACACAGTGCATCACAGCTTGCTACATGTAGGTGCAGAGTGCCCATCCTGACCTCTCCGCACCACTGAAAGCACCTACAATGGGCAATGCTTCACTTGGTAAATGGGTTTAATGCAGATAAAGAAGTTCACACCTGTGTCCTGTTTTGTGTCCATGTTTGACTTTTAGGCCACTTTAGTATTTTGTTACCTGTCCCTCTTCCTACAGGTAGGTAAGGTGAGGCTTTACGGTAAAGCGTTGCGCCCACGAACTTCTCGAGTGACCTCCCAAGCTACACTGGAAGTGACTTAAGAAAGTACGATAGAGCTTCAGCATCGTGAAGAAGCTTATATTAACAACATCCGATCGGGTTCAATGGCTTTAACAACCTGCCGCGTTCTTCGCCATGCCATCTTCACCACGGTAATAAAATACAGCGTTTATTTGATCATCTTTCGAGACGCCCACGTTTCTGCACTTAGCTTGATCTAAGATGAGGAGAACCATAAAGCCCCCCCGAGTTAAATGTTAAAAGTAGTGATAAGTAGGTTTACTTGATTGGCTATAGCCAACCAATTTGTTTCAGTAATCTGTTAAAATACATTGAATACGGTTTCGTTCGTTTCAAAACACTGAATTTCCTTGTACCGTAACTCTTAGAATACGTCATAGCACAAACAAATGCTATGTTGCAAAAGTCGATGTGAGTTTGTGGTGGAGTTGAGCTAAAAGTACATCATTCAACAACAAATGAGTTTTAAAATGTGGCTTGTTTCCATTTATAAAGTCTGCCGTGTTCAATGGTCCTGCTGGGATCCGCCTCAGCAGCTCGAGTCCGGTACAAATCAGCCATTTGGACCACATGGTTCTGACGGTCCGGGACATCAGGAAAACCACACACTTCTACTCCTCCGTCCTGGGGATGAAAGTCGTCACTTTCAAGGTAGCGCAGGTCCATTCATTTCTCCTTTACAGGAACATAATCTCTATTGATCTCATAAAAAGGTTTGAATGTCAATCAATTATGTTCCAAAATTACGTTGTGTAATAAATAGGCACACGGTGGCAGCATTGCACAGCTAACGAATTACCAATTTGTATTGGCATACGCTAAATGAACAAAAGTATTGGGACACTTGTTTTTCGGTGTTTGTGCTAGCCCCCTTGCATCCAGTAAAGGCCAGTAATTTTAATGCTTAAAACATTTTGGACAACGTCATGCTTCCAACTTTATGGACACAGTTTGTGGAACAACCTTTTCTATTCCAGCATGACTGTGTCCCAGAGCACAAAGCAGCTCCATAAAGACATGCTGGAGGAGTTCAGTGT